>JASDQU010308457.1:7496-43040 GCA_032191745.1 Picea mariana | reverse complement strand
CAAAAACTATTGATTATTTCTCATATATTGTGCATGGTGTATTGTGGTGTATTGGTGTAACTCTTATACCATTGTTCATTTCTCATTGGATATAATTGAATGGTTTAATTATAAGTTGAAAAAGGTTTTAAATTGTACTTGATACTAATTCACCCCCCTCTTAGTATCAACATGGATTACTTTACCAAGTGGATAGAAGCCATCCCCACAAGGAATACTTCCCACAAGGTAATCATTAGTTTTCTTGAGGATATTATGGAAATATTTGGTTGTTCGAACATGATTGTCATTGATAATGATACATCTTTCAAGGCTAAACCATTGATTCAGTTTTGTGAACAGTTTGGAATTGCATTGATTCACTCTACTCCTTACTACCCCCAAGGGAATGGATTGGTAGAATACTCTAACAAGAGCCTTATAAAGATCATCAAGAGATTGCTAGAGGACAACAAAAAAACATGGGATTCAAATCTCAAATTTTCTTTGTGGGCTGATAGAGTGACAACAAAGAGGTCTCTTGGTGTCTCTCCTTTTCAGCTTGTGTATGGAGTTGAGGCCATTTTTACTCCTCATCTTGCCTTGCCCATGGAAAAGTTCTTCCAAGACTACTAAGGAGAACCTGATGATATGATTAGAAGAATACAAAAGCTGGTAGAAGTGCAACAGACTAGAGAACAGTTACTAGACAAAGCACATGACCATCAACAAAAGATCAAGCAGGCCTTTGATAGGAAGGTAAGTAAAGAATATTTCTAGCTGGGAGATCTAGTACTCAAATGGGATGCACCCAAGTAGGACAAATGCAAGCATGGTAAATCCAGAGCCCTGTGGATTGGACCCTTCAAAGTTTCTAAGGTGTTTTAAAATAATACTTACAAGTTGTAGAATTTGGAGGATGATGAAGTTTTTGGAGGCCCTGTAAATGGGCATTTTCTGAAAAAGTACTTTGCTTGAGCCATGAGTGGCTTTTCATGCCATTGTAAATATCATTCTTCTTTTTGTTTTAATAACTGACTCCATAACCCAATGGTAAGGCACTGAATCTACAAAAGTTCTTAGAGCCTCATAGGGAGGTCTCTATCCCCCATGGAGCCTATGTTAGCACAAGTTGTTGATAAAGTGGGGTTTTTCCTTAGGAAATAACCCCTTGGTGAAAAAATCAAGAAAAGGGTTCCTAGTGCGACCCGTATTATTCTTTTATCCTAAGTTTTTGATGATTTGATGGCCTTGGCGCGTTGTGCTAAGGAGTGCACATATCTCAACAATTGAGCATGGAATGCTCAGATCTATGGTTTGCATCCAATATTAGACCCCCCCAACCTTTATTCCTTTAATGGGGGGGTCTGATTTGGTGGTTTTCTAATGTGCCCCCCCCACTATTGTGTTGTCTCCACAACAAATTAGACCCCCCCCATGCTTTACCGCTTACCGTCTACCCCCCCTCCAAGATAACCACCAGATGGCCTTCCCATACCACCCGTGCTCCCGCTGACACCTATCCTCCACTTGCCCGACCATACACCTATCCTTTCCCCACTGTCTTTTCTCCCCCTCTCACCTCCCAACATCTATCTTCCACTCACGCTCCATGTCCTCCACTATTGTTGTCAAATCCTCCCTGACCTATCACACCGCTCTGCCGCCATAGCCCTTTCTCAGTTTCCACATCACTCTCGCCCTTAACACCTCAACTCCCTGGATACTAGCACTCATGCATTCCTAGTCACCACCAACCACATCCTTCCACATGGACACCATTCACTCATTGTATCCCATGATTTTTCACCAAGCACCTTTCCAACTCATCATCATCAACGTACATGCCCGCTTGCCAGTGTTCCCTACAAAAGGCCAACACATTTTCAAGGTGTCGAGTTGAATATGCCAATCCTAATCTCGATGAAGGTAGTTAATGAAAGAGAGGGAGGTGGTTGAAGCCTCGTATCACCACATAAATGGAAAGCCAAAAAGGATCGTAAAAGTTGAGCTCATGTCTGAAAGAGAACTTCATGCACAATATGACAGAGAAGGTTCAGACGAAAGAGCTTGTGTCTGACAGAAGATTGCATGCACAGTCTGAAGAGAATACGCATAAGTAAAGCCTTGAATGCAGGACTCGATTTCTCCTCTGGTGGTTGTAGTCAGTCTAAGTATAAGTATGTATTTTTGATATTTTGTTAATGTCAATGGTTGAGCAAAGGCTCCCACATTATAATGTTTTGATGAAGCACACTGGTTCTCTGGTTATGTACAGGATTTGAGACTTCTTGTTTAATATAAGTCAGTTTTATTCTTCATCTTATTTGCCTATGATACTGAAGTGTTCATGATTGAAGGATTCACAAGGACTGTTATAGCTGTATTGTGATGGATGTTTGATTACAGTGTTGTTATGGTTTTCTTCAGTTTCTTGAAACTTTGAATCTAAGAGGATCTTGTGTTTGAAGTTTTTCCTCCTTAGGCCGCTTGAAGACTTGATGTCCATAGCACACCTCTACATTTTCCTCACCAAAGTCTTCCTCCTACTCACCTTTACTACAACTTACTGATTGAAGTTGATCAAGACCTCAATTTCCTGTGCGTGCTAGTCTAGTTTTCTGAGTTAAAATGATATTGTCTAGAGTCTTATCCATTTTACCTCTTTAAAAATGATTCATAGTGACATATAACCTAATGTCTACTAGGATTACCTTCTATGTAACCGGAGGGTGACTTCTAGTGCTAACAAATACCACCAAGTATCATCTCACAATCACCCAAACTGACCCATGAGTTTCCTTTTGATAGAATAAAGAGGACATGTTGAGAACCATCCTCAATGATGCATGCAAGAGAAGCAAACATGTGAATGTGAGAGTGGGAGGGAGAGACCTTCTGGTTTTCAGAGAAGGAAGGAGCAGAGGATTCTGGTATGAAGGGAGTGAGCCCATGTATGGGAAAAGATATGTAATATATTTTAGTTGTAGGAATCATATGAGGGTCCAGGAACCCAACATGAGCTAAGAGGCCACAAGCTTGATGTTGGGAGGGCATGTGATAAACCTTGATGAGGCCTGGTCTAGGTGAGTGTGAGGAAATATTTACCAAAAGTGGTGAGAAGGAGAGTAAGCTTCACACACCAATCTTCCTAAGAAATTGGGAGAGAGATTCCCTAGTGGTATCATGGCTTGGCATGAGGGTGGCCAGAGTGCAGAGTCTGAGTGCATTTGAGCCAATGGTTGGGTGGAAAGGCATACACCCAAAGTTAGTTGGTTGGTTAAACTTGTGATCAGATAAGTAATTGTATATTCTATGTAATTGAAATGAAATTCATGGTTGAATTCCTATAGTTTTATTTTTAGATGTGTATGCTTGTTGATGAATAGATTGATTGCTTCTTGCAAATTTGTATACTGCATTGAGCCCTTGCGATATTTTACAAGACTAATATACTGTGAATATTGCAAGCCTATGAATGGAGATCTTTCAAGGTATAAAACTTCTTCCGAAGGATGGTGACATAATTTCTCAGACTTCTGGGAAGGTCTCTACGAAGTTGGAGAGCATTGATCCCTGTGAAATCCCCTTACCTTGAAATAACAGTTCACAGGATTTACATCCTTGTTATAAATTATGAAGATATATTTCCTTAATCTCATTTGGGAGTGAAGGTGATGGCCAAGAAGGCCTGGTAAAAACCTTGGAAAAACCTCTAAAGAATCCTTGAAATCATCTAAGTCCCTAAATTGGGCATTAACCCATAATGAGAACATGTGTTTAAGCTAGAAGGAATCGCCACCATTGGTTTGGTATGGTGAGTTAATATTATCCATTCATTAGTGGGAATTGTCATTGGGAGAACTTGAGTGTCACAATTTGTATGGATCCGAAGATGAAAAGAAGACCCAGAACCATCACAGCTATTGATTTCACGTGGTGACCAGATCTGAACCATTATTTAGGACTAAAAGTCCTTAGAAATAACTAAAGGAAGGTTTGAGAAGATATTTACAATGACGAGAGGTTTTGGTCCTTAGATATATCAGAGGATTAACCCCCGCCGTTGGATCTATTAAGATTATTTTTATAAAGATATCTCAAGGAGAATAAGATCCGTTGATCATACAAAGGCCCAAATGAATGATCTGAGTCATTGATGCTAATTCATATCATCATCGAGGATGGAAATTCGATACAAACTAGTGACAAGATAGAGAGTGTTGACGACGATAAGGGACATGAGAGGCGAAGAGAACCATTGATTTTTTGGAGGAGGTTTTAGAGGATCTGGTTCATCGATGATGATGACATAGTCGTCGGAGCATAGCCCCTTGGTAAGGTTGAGTAAAGGCTCAAGGAGCCGATGACAATGAAGACTCAATATTTAATCAGATTCGTTGATTGGACTAGATGATAGATTTAGTTTTAGTTGTAGATTTCCTTAAGTACTAGATAAATGATAAAAGAGATGATGCATTCATGATGTTGATGTGGCGCGCCAACATGGTAGCTAACTTGTTCCCTGGGGTGATAGTTTTTACTTGTTGAGTGGTCATAGGGACTGGAGTGGTCCCAAAATGTCAAGATATCCTTAGGTATTTGATTATGATATAGACTATTGGCTCTAGATGTTGTTAGATCCTAGCTGTTCATTAGAGGAGGCCGATAGGAGGTCTTGAGAGAGGGAAGGAGAAATGTCCTCGATGATGAAATATTCATTGGAGTGTTTGAGGATAGGACCTGCTTGGGAGTGTAGATAATGAGAGAGGTGTCGATGACGATGAAGGTTTGGGGAAGATTTGAACTGTCGATCGATACATGGAGAGATTAAATCTCAACCATATATCATTGTGGGTCTCGTTAAGTGAACCAAAAGGGAGAAGGATGTTATGATGTTGATGTATAGCGCCATTGTGGTCACCAACATGTTCCTAGGGTGATGGGTGTCATCTAGAGAGTGGACAAAGGGACTAAAAGGGGGTCTTTGGAGGAATAGAACTCCTTATTACGTCGAAAGTAATATTGACCGTTAGATCTAGAGGACACCATATCAGGACCATTGATGGGTGAGAAGGCATGGTGTAACAACAATATTTGATCCTAAGTGCATCATCGTCAGAAGTGTGCAGTTGGTGGAGATGGGAAGTATAATCCAAAGTGTTGACGACGATGAGGTCAAGAGATTAATGACAATAGTTGTTCCATTGGAGGTGATTACGATGATATATGGAGTGTTGGATCCATATCTATCATCATCGAAGCCTGGAAGGTTGGTAAGATTGCATGATGGCCGAGAGGGTTGACGATGATAAGGACCCAAGAGAGAAACAAAGATTTTTGATTGGTTATGGGAGGGAGTGATCTCTACTATAGATGGCCGTAGGTTCCATTTAAGTATGGAGAGGTGACGATGATGTGGATATCCAACATGGGAGTTGGAATAATCGTTGGGGTGATGTGTGTCTCCAACAGAATGGTTGACGAGACTAGAGTGGTCCTGGGCATGGATGATTTTAGGGGCTAAATTTAGCTCATGGGATAATTTTCCATGGTTTTTCCCAAAACAAGATTCTCTATTCTAAAAATTATTCACCCAAATTCTATAGGATAAAATTATTTTACCTTAAAAATAGCCAAAATTTTATACAAACTATATAAAATCCTTACAAATTTGAATATTTTTATAAAAATATCGCCAAACATTTATAGTTGGCATATGAAGGATTAGTAAGATTCGCCAAGGTTTTTACATTTTAAAATAAATTTCCATCCTTAAAATCATCCCTGGGACTCCCGGGAGGCCTATAAATCCTTATGGTATTGATTGTAATATCGACCATTGGATCTGGAGGACGTCATATCTTGGTCCTTCATTAGAGGATGCCGAGGCATGGTCCCTTGGAATGGATAGGGACGAGTGCCGATGATAATTTGATGTTGGTATTAAATCGCAGTTGTTGATTGGTAGATCATTGAGAATAAGTCTTAGTCGTAGATCCATAGTGGGAAATTCTATCCCTTTGAACAGTGAAGAATTGGGTGGATGTTAACCACTGAGAAAGTTTGAGGTTCTGACCATATTGTAATCGTTGATTGTCAAATCCAGAGAGCCACTATATCTGAAGGGAAAACTCATTAAGGTGATCATCATCGGAGAAGGTCAGTCGAGGGTGGTGTATGACTCCTTAAGGTAAGAACCTTGATGACGATGAAGATTGACCCAAGCGATCAAGGCCATTGGTCTAGAGGCCTGATGGGCCAGGTGGAAAGTGCCACATCAATGCCATGCAAGAGGGAACAAGTGGCTAGGAGCCACGTGGATTCCACACATCAGTGAGGTTTCCTTTAGACCAATGAAGGCTAAGAAAAAACTTTTGAAGGCCATAAATTTTGATCCAGGACTCAGATCCAAGAATAATTATAGTCATTAGAAATCTATTGACAAGAAAAATATGATGCTTCCCTTGAGAAGAGGTTTTGATATGTTTAAGGAAAGGTAAAATTTTAACACCCCATCAACCTAAGTAAGTATTAGGGGGTCAAGTCTCTTACAAGTGGTATTAGAGAATATTTCAAATACTAGGATTGGATGGGCTAGAGAAAAGTCACAAAGAAAAGTATATGAAGGCTAAGATGATCCTGTTAGAAATAATTTATGTACATTAATTTTTTTTTTATAATATGCATTGACTTCTTGAAGGGAAGCACTGTAGCTTGAAAACTTTGTTTTAAAATTCCTTACAACATAAAATATTATCATGTTGATTGCACCAGAAAGAATTATATTGTTTCTCTGTTGGATTGATGGCTATTACTACAATAATGGGAATATGATGATAGACATTAATGATAAGACATGAATATGAATGGATGAAAATGGTTGAATCTTGTTATTGAGTTGCACAAGTCTAGAGAATGGATAAGCTGAGTTGTTTTTGTTCAAGTGTAATGTTGTCTATCCATTTGTGATGGAAGTTTACATAAGAGCTACGACCCTTATGGAAAAATTCCTTGTGGTTAAAGGAATTTAGTATGGATTGATATAATCCTCAAAAATATTAATTATTTCCTAAATAAAAGACTAAATCATGTATGTGAAATTCCTCATGATCAAAGGATTAATGGAGAAATTGTAAGGCCAATTACTTGAATTATAAGTGTTGGAACCTGTAGATGGAATAACCTAGTTAAGAAAATAAAAAGGAGTCCTTTGGGTTGTTGATAGTCCTCATAAAAGAGGTGAAGTGACATGAACATATGAGCCAGGTTATGAGCTGATGGTTATACAAAAATGTGTACCTCTCTAATGAAATGAAAACTTTTTATGCATGAAATGCAAAGCATGAATATGTTGTAATTCATATGGTAATGAGTAATCATCTATGAAAATGCAAATAGACATGCTACAACCTTTGGTTGGTTGTAATATATGGTGTGTTGATGGGATATTTTGGTCAATAACAACCTGATCTCAGCACGAGAATAAGAAACATGAATGAAATGCTGATGATACTACTATTGTTGAATTATGAAAATAAGGTTGTAATGATTAATGGAGGACTGATATAGAGTCTGGTAAAGGAAATGTTGGAGCATTTCTAGATGGCAAATAGGTCAGATTGACATCTAGATATTGATGGTAGCCGTATGGGTATCGATTAATATTCCCAAGTATCAGTTAGAGGGAATGATAAGAAAAAAATCCTTTGATAAATTTCAGTTGACAAATAATGGTTTGAAGCATGAATGAAAGTTTTATTTGGGCACATTACTGCCCTAGGTAATGTTGGAATTACCCATTTAAATTTATGATTTGTGGATTACTTTTATAGCAGTTGGTAAAGAGTGGCTCTTGTTGGTTGTTTCCCTAAAAGAGGGTATCATTGTTATGAGTATCCATATGGGAATTTCCATATGAATGGTTGTAAGATATTAAGAATGAATGATGTGTAAGTTTGAAATGTCAATGTGTGTGGTTGACACAGAAAAGGTGCATGTAGTGAATGATGTTTGTGTATGAGTAATTTCCTGTATTGAATAATGCCATGAATGTATGATTGACCTTGTGTTGAGGGTCTAAATATCTTGATGGAATAATAACTTGAGGAGGGTATACTCACTTCATTAGAAAGAGCTAATATAAAAAGTTGAAATAACAATGAGAAAAAAGTGCTCTGTTGTTATTGTAGAAGGAAACATGATTATGTCTTTGAAAATTCTATGTAAATGATTGTGAACAATCATGAGTGAAATGATATAAGCAGATATGCAAGTGTAACTATGAAGTGTGTCAGTGGTGGACACACACATCATGTTGATGCATGTGGCAAAGTGCATAGTGCATGAAATCACAATGGAATAAGGTGCATGTGTGAATGTGTAAATTGGAATGCATAATAAGAATGCAAGTTTATATTCCTTATGGAATATTGGGTAAATATATAGAATAATGAGGCTAAGAATAACTCTAGATTGGGGTTCTTTAATAATGATGATGGATGTGCAACGAGGCAATTGCATGTTAATAAGTTCCCTGAGGGGGGACTGTGTAAGGAAATCTGTCAGGAAAACCAAGCCATAATATTAATGACTATTGGAAACTAGATAGTGGGATACAAGGCATGTTTATATAAGAATCTTGGATTACATTTTAAAATATTATGCCAGAATAAAAGATATGCAAATGAATGATTGACCAATCTGATTTCTAATTTGGAAAACGTGCAAAATGCATTGGTTCATAGTTAATTATGAGCTAATCATGATTTTGCAGCATGCTAATATATCCAGGAAAGGTCAAGGTGAACTTGACTGATACTGCTCAAGGAAGAGAGAAGGAAGATCCCAAGAGGGATAGATTGTAGAAGAAAACAAGGAGAAAAGGAAAATAAACAAATGAATATGTTTAAAAGAATGACCTTAGTTAAAGTCCATGTTATGCAAAGGAAATGAAGCCTTGATAATAGTTCTGTAGAACTGAAAAACTCTTGATTGTGTAAAAGAGTTGGAAAAAAAAAAGAAAAAAAGGAAGAGTCCCTTAACTCCTTTCTTATTTCCTAATGTAATTATCTGGGGTGAGAAAACCAATATACTAGCTATGTGTGAATGTTTCCAACGTAATAATACCGATAGTTGTATGACTATAGAGACAACTGAAATTTGATTTTTATTGCACTAGTAAACATATTGAGGAGATGCATGTTTTCATGAGAAGGTAGGTAATGGATTGCCCAGTATGGAAGGATGAACTTCTAATATCCTACCATAGTATAACAATGGTAAAGAGAGGAGTTGGGTGTCCATGAATGTTGGCACCCTAGTTACCTATAAAGAAATAATGATTAAATACATTTTTTTATTTTATATAATGAATGATGATTTGAAGTCATGATCAACTTAAAGCGAGAGGAGAAATCCTACTGTAATAATGAATTCAGATAGATAATCCATGTGGTGAGAGGTTGGTTGAGTTCCAACACCCCATGGAAATAGTTCCTAACATGAAAAGTAATTATCTAAAAGAAATGCAAGGGTGCATTGTGTGTGAATGTGTCCATAGACATTGACACATGGAATCAATTCATTTAATGTTTGCTTTCATTTTAAAGGCTTGGTATGCCAAATGATGCATATGTGGGGAATGATAAATTATTTTAATTTATATGATTGAATGGATAAATGTGATGCGATTGTTAGTATGCACAATTATGGAATTGTTTGGAAACCACTGCAAGTGGAAATAAAAGTGTACGTGCATGATAAAATACTTTTTTTTTTGGTTGTGTGAAGATGAAATTGAGGGAAGAAGGGTCTTGGATATGGAAGTGCTGGAAGCCCATAAGGAAGAAAATTGCATGCTAGTTATGAAAGAGCCAAACTGCCTTGAGGAGGAAGTCTTGGGCTTATGAAATCTAGATTTATGTGATATGAAAGATCTATCCTCGAAGGATATATGATGGTTGTCAAGCTAGAAAGCATGGAAAAAGAGCTACTGTTGTGACATGAAAACCCTATTATATGCCATGACCACCATAGATAATGTCATTTTGTGGTAACATGAGTTGGAGGGATGCCTAGACAGAGAAAGTAAGAGGGACACCTCAACAATAAGACTCAATGAAGTCTCAAAAACTCTTCTTATGTGAGAATTCCTTGGCATGAATTGGGGATTGCTCGAGGGATTGCATAGTAGAGAAGGGGATTCCTGAGCGTAAGCCTGGAAGGTGAGTGACAGTAAGGAAGAGGATATTTTGATAAATCTTCTAAATTATTTATTGGGATCATGAGTGTTACACATTATTTTGGTCACCCCAGTGATCAACTGACGATATGTGCATGACTCACTTCCATGTTCTCTGAAAACACTAAAAGACAGTTTCTCCATGAGAAAAATGGATTAGCTTTTCTTCCTTAAAAACTATGTCAAAGTTGATCACTACACCTTGCTCTATGCTTGGGGTGTGACGATGCTTGATCGTCACATGTTTCACCAAAGAGGGATTGCGACATCATCGCAGGCTACCTGTGCATAGGGTGCGACAAAGCCTAAACACAAGAAAAGTGAAATTTATGAATGTTGTAGAAGGGAATCTTCTAGAAGATGAGGTGGCCTCCGATCATTTTGGATCTTGCTCTCTTATCAGATTTAGCGGGATCATCCTAATATCCTCATCCATCCCTCTTTTACCCTATATAAAGAGGGATCTCTTATGGAAAAGGCTAAAGCTTTATTATGCATGAAGAATTCTGCTAGAGATTATACTGGAGATAACTTTTCTTTAGCTCTCTAAGTCAAATTGTGGATCTTCTTCATCAAAGGAATTGGAGAAAAGGTGTGTGTGTTGGAGCAAAGATCCATTGGAAGGGACCTTGTAACATCAAGGCATGGGTTGTATACTCCACTTCCATTTAATATAATGCAACAATACATTTCTTCCCTATAAAGGTGTCTTTACTTTTATTGTATAACTCCTTGATCGTATACATAAAATTCATTGGAATATATATATATATATCTATGTTCTCTCTCTTTGTTGGTTTGTGCTTCTTAAATAGGTTCACCATCCCGAAAATCTAAAGATGGAGCAACAAGGACGACACTAGCGATGGTCAAGCATCATTTAAAAGGTATGTCATTTGTCCCTCTTTGAACTAGTTTATATGACAATGAAGTCTAAGGTGAAGTTTGCATTTTGTTTTGTTTTGTTGTAGCTTCATGTTGAAGTTAGGGAGATTAGTTTGTGTCCGCACTTACCAATTTTTCCGATAACAAAATTGGTGACCACACTAGGGATCAACTTCTTTTGTTTTTTTTCTTCTTATTTTCTTTTATCCTACCTTTTTTTTAACAATTTCATTCTCTGAGTCTGTGGGTGATCTATCTTGACTCCCTGGTTCTGAAAGTTCATTGAGAAACTTTGTCATTCTTCCAAATTTTCCCTATATTCAAACTTCATTGCACTATGTCTTATTTTCATCCTACGATGATTCTTCATCATCGCACTCTACTTGTGTGAACTAGGGAAATGACATCGCACTATGTCTTACTTTCAACCCGCAACAATCCTACATCGTCGCACTGTACCTTTCTACAACATGTGACGATTCCTGTAGGAATTGTTGGAGTGAAAATCAATTTTCTTTTCTTTGCCCATATTTGTCTTTACTTCTTGGGATGAACTTTTAGTCTTGCTGAATGATCGGTTTACATATTTTAAGCCTGAATTCGATTGATTTTCAAGAATTGAGAGTCTTTTTCATAAGCTTTGTAAGTTTCATCTTTTACTTCTTATTGCAAGGGTATAATATCAAGGCTTTGATCTTGAGTTCTTTTTTGATAAGTTGTTGTTGATTTCTTTTGAGTTTTGGATTGATTTTAAGTTTTAGATTGTTTTTGATTAAGAAACATTTTTTTTTTTGCATTCAACAAATAGTTTTCTTATCTTTTCATTTTTTGCTTGCATTATGAGTTTGATTTGGGAAATAGTGTTGAGAGTGAATTAATCTTCTTGGACCATTCTTTCTTTTTGGATTATGTCTCTATTCTGATTTGAAAAGGAAAGGACTGAAGTTTATTCTTCTTTTTAGTAGTCTTTGTAAGAAATCTTTTGCATTCAAATATTTGTCGAAAAGAGAAAATTGGAAGATTTAGTAGTTTTGATTGTTTGGAATCCATATCATTCAAAGATTGAGAAATTGTTTTTTGTAACTTTTGTATTCTGGAAAGAGAAACCTTCTGCCTATTGTAATTAGATTTCATTGAATGAAACGATTGCATATCATCTCTTTTTTCATTTTATTGGGTCAAGGTCAAATACATCATCCGTTTCATTTCTGTTTCCCTTTTGAGTAAGCAACAACCTTTAAAATACAACGTAATTTTAAAATCTATTAGCAACTTTTATTTTCTAGAACTTTTATACTCCAACATTAGATAGGATAACACTTTGGAATAAGTTGTGAGGCACACTCTCCAAAGAATCAAAACACACAATAGTATCTTGTGATAGGGAGGGTTCAAATCCACTTGCTACATTTTGTCCTAGGAAGCCCTTCTAACACAAGGGTCAATCATGAGGTCACATTAGGACCGATAGAGTTACTCACCCTGCTTTGTTGGTCTTAGTGTAGAGATTGAGCATATTATTGGGGGTCACTTGAGAAGAAAATATTGTGGGGACCTTCTTGAGTTTATTTCAGTCTTAGATACCCTTCCCTTACACGTGGATCATAATGTTGACTGCTTCCCCATGCATCATTGTTGTAATTGGTAACCTTAGTGGCCTATCTCTTTAGAGTCTTTTACACGAGGTCACTGTGGAGGGGCAAGTCTTCACGATACCTAGAATCGACGTTGGACAAACTCACTCGAGCTCATTGGAGGGTATACCCACAATTATGTGTGGGAGATTGCACCAGGGTGTAATTCTGTTAAGAAGGTCGTCAATGTAACTTTTCCGCCCTCTTTATATCAACCCATTCTTGTCTTGATTTCACGATGTTGGATTTCATCACCAACTAGTGAATTTGAAATAAGAAGGTTTGTTTGTGTGTTTGATATCTAGATTTTATTAGTGAGTGTTGTTTGTTTCTCTATTTGGCCATAGATTTCTTTCATTCTTTATTTGGTGCGGCGAACATCGACCGTCACCGTTCATGTAGGATGCAAGGGTTACCTTTGGAAGACCTATAATAATATGCTCCTTTGCTTCCTAACTCACTAGAGGGTTCTTCTAAAGGAGCATTCAATAACGACATAGCCTCTGAGATTGGAAGTTCTACTCCATTGGAGGAATTGATACTTCATGTAAATTCGTTATTAAGTGTTGTACAAGATCCACTTTTTCTCCGGATTAATTCATCGAGAGATGTTGTTGCTGAAGATTATACTAGAATAACTACTATACCTCACATAGAGTCTGGTGTAGACAATCCACCCTTCTAAAGTGAATAATCTAGAACTCTGGTTCATACTGCTGGAATTTTTAATCCTAGCTCTATCCCTGTCCATTCTCTTTGGAGGACCTCTTCGGGACACGATATTTATGATAAAATAGGAATGAGTCACCTACGCCCGAGGACCTCTAATCAACCTATGGAATCACATACACCTGTGAATTCCACTACTTATACAGTATCTTTAGATCATTTTACTAGAACAACCAGTAATGTTGTCACAATCTTAGACCAATTGTTGGTTGGTTCTCATACAATTCTTCCTCTCCAGCTCGCTAGCTCTACCATGGTCCCAAAAGTTACGCCTGTTTTTGCCAGAAGTCCGGTAATAACTCAAGATCCTATTGGAACACCACTTCCTCTTAGATAAAATCCCTCAATTCCACCTAGGTATAATGCTTTGAATACTTCTATTACTAATCCTCCCCAGAGTCCATCTGGAGGGCCTAATATTTTTGTTCCTCCTGGGTATAATGTTGCTAGTAGTTTTGTTCCTACACCTACCCAGGTTCTCTCCGGGGGGCTTATCATTCCTCCTCCACCTCCACGTGGAGGATATAATTGTTATGTCCCAAGTAGCTCCAATCAAGTTGGAGGCACAAGTCATTATGTCACTTCTGGTTTTCAAATTCCTGTTGGAGTCCAACCTCAAGTTGGGGGGAAAACCCAAGTTGGAGGTCATAACCTAGTGTACGGGAAATATATCCTTGGATTACAATGTCAATCTTGGAATTTTCCTTTCCAAGGAAATAAAAAACTGCTTAGGGGGAAAACTCCTCAAATTAATTATTTTGTACCCCCTAATCTCGAGAAACCATATCTAGGCTCTATGAATCCTACCTGGGGTCAAGATTTTTAGTATAATGATCCTTTCCAAGGAAGCATACCCAATCAACCAACTCATGTTGGCTATTTGACTCAAAACCCTCCACCATTGAATTTGACAGGACCCTCTAACTATCTACAAACTGCTTATGGTCTTACTAGTATACCTACGGGACTACCTCCTCAAAATTACCAGTTTCCTCAAGTGAAAAAACAACTGCCCTTTCTTGCTACTTAGGATTTACCATATTCATCTAGGATTTTGAATGATCCTATCTTTCTTTCTCCTTATTGGTCGGTCATACCTTCCAAGTTACGATCAAACATTCCTAAGTTTGATGGTCGATCAGGGGAAGACCCAAATAATCATGCCATGACTTTCCATCGTTGGTGTTCATCCAACTCATTGATGGGTGACTCCATTAGCTTACGTCTTTTCCAATGAACTCTTATGGGTTCGGTAGCCAAATGGTATATCAAATTTCCATGAGGATTCTTCAATGATTTCAACACCTTAGCTATGGATTTATTAACACATTACCAATTACCGATACGATATGAGATAGGAACCAAAATTTTGAGTTCATTTAAACAATCCTCTTCTTCTCACATTTTCGATCATATTCAAGAGTGGAGGAGGAGAAGACGCTTAATAAAAGTTCCCCTTCCTGATCAACTATTGGCTGAGTGGTTTACCAAGTCACTCATCGGTCCTATAGCCCTTGATGTTTCCATGGGTGGTGTCGTCACTGAAGAGCAAGAGATTAGTTGTTCTCAATACTTGGATCTCGTTCATTCACAAACAAGCACACTATATGACTTGATATGCTCCTCATTCGTCTACAACTCCAACCCCAACACCTCCAGTATCTTCTCATGCTACTGATGGCATGATTATCACTTTTCACATTGAGACCCTGTCTAAACAAGCCAGTAATTCAAATTCCAAATCTACTACTGCTAATGTACAAAATACTCCTCCTCTGACTCCTTCTCCCGGTAAAACCTCTGAGGTTAATTCGGTTCAATCTACACCTACAGGTAAAAATCAAAATAAAAAGAAAGGGAAGGGTAGGAATAAGGAAGAAAATAATAATAATCAACAATTCGATAAACCCAAGACTCATCTTGTTGATGATAAAGAAAATTGAAAACCTCATTATCCTTTTCTTATCTGTGGTTAGGATCATTATACGAAAGATTGTCTGCGACATGCTAAGGTTACTAAGTTCCTGCAAGGGACCAGAACACCTCCTGCACCCGTCATTTTGTCACAACCTTTTCCTTCTTAGAAACAAGCCCAATTAGTTATTCATGACCAAACTTGTCCCTCTACCACAACTTGTGTACTTATGTGTACTAGTGACTCCAAGAAGAATGAAGTTGCATTCGCTACTCGAGCCAAAGATTATTATCATTCGAAAGAGAAAGTTGATGATTCACCACCTCCATTGGTTCAACCTCCTCCATCGACTTCACCTCCCAACAATCCTCTTCATCTCGAACGACTTAGTCTAGATACATTTATTCACCCTCGTCCTAAATGTGTTGTTCGTAAGTCGTCATTTAACCCTCACGCATATGCAACTCAAAAATACAGTATTGTAGAAGATCTTGCACAGACACCTTATGCGATGTCGACTCTCAAAGTCCTTCAAAGTTGTCCTACGCAACATAAGGTAGTTTTAAAGGCTATTGGTGGAACTGATCCTACCGATACGAACTTGATAATATATGACTTGGAAGATCATATTCCAAGGCTCCCTCCTCAATTAGCGTTTCAAATACAAGCCATTGGAAAATAAGAATATTTGTTGAACAATTATTGATGAAGGAGCCTCAAATTGCATCATGTCTATAATTTGTTGGAAATACATTGGTTGTCCCACCCTTACCGAGTCACACAATACTCTAAAATATTTTAATGGTACAAGGTTTAAACCTTATGGTATTCTTCATTCGTTATCTATTACGTTAGAAGGAAAAGCAATTACTATTGAGGTTGAGGTGTTTGATGCACCTCTCGATGACAACCTTTTACTTGGCTGTAGTTGGATTGATTCTATGCGTGCAATTGTTTCTAATTTTTTCTGTGTGATATGTTTCCCCCACCAAGGGATTTTTTTTATTGTTGATCAACTTTCCTTCTTTAAATCTAGTTTGCATACTAGTAACATACCTTTCATTGCGAAAAGACCTCTCGGTTATGAGAATTTGGTGTAGGTATTCTAAAGGATTAATCGTTAATGGGTACGTTCCCCATTCCACCACCCTGTTGAGCACTCAACACACCCTAAAAAGTCTATGTCCATTTCTACTTTTTGGGTACCACTTGATCCTTTGCACTGTCTATTTTCACTTTAATATGAAACTGATGTCTGTGCTTATATTTTATGTTTCATGTTTGAATTGTTTAAATTATGCTTGAACATACAAAAAAGAATCATCTTAACCTTAAATGGGACTTAACAACTACTTAAGGAATCAATAATCTAAATCTTTCCCCAACACGCTTAGGAAGTTTGACATCAGTAAAGGGTAAGGGTGACAAAAATCGCTTGAGAAGTTCAAAATAGTCGAGCGTCAATATTCATCAGTTTCGGTGGATGAAGATCTCTCTTTTCTGTGAATGAGCTTCGAAAGGAATATCATCGAAGACTGATCCATTCGGCTTTGGTAGAAAAATGAAAAGAGTAAGCACTGTGCAAGGAGAGGAGTGGTATTGCCGACCCCCGACTCCCGATACAATTTCAACGTCAAAAATTTACAAAATGATAATCTACAAATAAAACTACACATTAATTTTCCATTTTAATGTCGATCCTCGACGCCATCCAAGAATCGACAGTCGCAGTGCTTTCAATGTGAGCGAAGTCCCCAAGTGAAATCCTTACCCACCAGCTGAGTGCTAAATTTTATGTTTTAAATATTCTAATAACCCTGAGTTAATAATGCCACGTCACCATCAATCGACATCAGAAGTTTTAAAGGGAACATATCAACAAACTTACAAGGAAACTCAGAATAATAACAATTATAAATCCATATTTTGCGTGANGTGATACATTCAAAACACTTTCGATTATTTTCATATAATTAAAGCTCTCGCCAAGCTCAGGTTACATACAAATAGACACCACTGATGTCTTGACTGACCGGCCTGGTCACAGTGAGAATATAAAAACCCTTACAACAAAAAGAGAAAAATGTCAAGCGTCACTTCGAAGAATGCAAAGCAAGAGCTTGCCCATTATGCATCTCCTGCACATGAACCTTCTCCCAGACTACTCCTTGCGCCCTGCAATGTTTTCTTTTCCTCTTTCACTATCATCCTCCATGCCTCACGCAACTGCACAATTATATCTTGTGCTTCCCGAAGTTGTCTCTAGAGACAAATTGTGCTTCCTTCGCAACCCTGCGATGCCGATGCCTCCCGGTTCTTCACTGCCAACTAGCTCCGCAACTCTCTATTTTCTTGGTAGAGTTTAGATATGGCAAGTTGGGCCCGCTCTAACTTCTGGATGAAAATCTTAATGGAAGAAACTGGTGCCTTTCCCCTTCCCTTTCATCTCCTGCTTCCTCTACTGGTAGTCCCTACAGGTTTCGACCAGTTAGTGAGCATCGTAGACCCCTCAATGGCTGGATGGACACTCAACTCGACTGGGAGGCGGTGTTCTTCCCCTTTTTTCTTATCTTTCCTAGGCCTTCACCTTATCCGTGGTGTCTACTTCTGAGAGGGCACGACCCCCAGCATATGTATTTCATACGTACTTCTCTCCACCCCCACCTCCACTATAGATGCTGACACATTTCCTTTTGGATCTTTAGGGACACTGTAAGCCAATAAGAAAGAGTCCCAGGCACACTGGGGCTCAAAACTGGCACTCCGGCTACCTCACAAAGACCATCCCTTGTTTAAAGGGGATCCCATAGTGCCACAATGTAGTGACCTAGACGTCTGCAGATGGTAAAGGACTACTACATAGATTTTTTCCAGAATAAACTCACAAGGCCAGCGTTACAGAGGTATAAACTCATCATATGCGTAGAATTCCCCACAGAACTCCTAGAATTTATAATGGAACGAAGAAGCAAAACAGAGCATGCCAAATAACACTCATGCCTCATGACAAGATGTCTTGAATATTTAACGTGTCACAGTTGCTCAACAGTTGCAATCCAAAACACATAAAATGTCATCGATCAGAGTTGTAGGGAATATACGGTACGATCATTCCAATCTCTTTAAACTCCCTAGCTTCCATTATTAAAGAATGATAGTTGACACACTTGGTGATACGGATTTTGGAGGCATTTTACTTCCATATTATGGTATCCGACCTTTTGGGAGAGTACGCACTCACGCTCGACTCTAGCGTCTTTTCCCAGCCCCAAAGGTCGAGCGACTACTGTGATGGTTTCAATGCTCATATCTGTCGTACTTGATTTCCCATGATATGGCATGCTGACGTAACTCATTTAAAATGAAGAGGAACGACAACGTGGAAAAATACATCGTAGGTCATTCAAAAGAGCAACTGGGATCACGTAAGTATTAAATGATCGACACTAATGATCTCCACAGGTACGCATCGGTCTATTCTGTTTGTTTGTATCTTATATTATATTACTTGATCACTAAAATACCTCAACCCTGATTCCATGAAAGATTCCATGATTACCGAACAAACCTTGCTTCGTGATCTCTTTAAAGAACTTGAAAGAAACATCGAAGAAAAATCAAAAGAGAAATGAAGGATATCGGGCTCCCTGAGTTCGACACCCTAGAAAAATTTGTCAACTTAAGTGACGTAGTCAAGCCGCATGTCAAACAAGACTCATTATGGAATGAAGAGCTCGCAAAGATGACCGATGCGAGGATAGGGCAAGTGCAATGATTCATAGAACCTTCGATTAGGGCCCGAACCATGCTACAAAAATTGAACTCCAGTCTAGTAAAGTATCGGGTGCATGCAGTACACATTAGGGGAATATATGCTGCTCCGATGGAACAACACAGGTTTCCATGGGCCCAAACTTGTGAATAACTATTTATCAGCTGGTCTGAATACGAGAGAAGTCACCCTTTCCAAGAAATATCTCGGGTTGACTGTTGAGGAAACTATTAGAAGATAATGCCACATGGCGATTTTTTCTTTTCTTAAACTGCACTTAGCCGTTAATTTAAATTAAACTTTATATTATAAATAAAGACATCGACCAATTAGTTAAGGGTTGATGGTTGTTGTAAGAACTCTTTCTTTTGGTTTCTAAGAATTATTTTGAAGCTGCAATGAATTGAGAAGTCCTTCTGGACCAAAGACAAACTATTTTCATCAGATGCATGTGATTGGACTTGGAGAAGAACTACTTCCTATTCTGTTTCATGAATGATGCAGTAATGAGTAAGAGCAATTAATTTTGTTGTCAAGTTATCTGGTGCAATGTTTTGACGTTCTTTGCTTTAATGATGAAGATAAAATCATTGTGTTATTATGTGATGAATAGTTATGGTATATGAATTATTTTGCTTTCCATTATCTTATTACATATGTGGTTTTCTTTCTGATATCTAGTTTCTTAGACAATAATTGGATGCTCAAATGATTGATGTATTAGTACTAGGCCTGTGGTATAGAATCATTGTCTGCATGTTTGAGCAACAGGTTATTCCAAGATCAACCTCTTCCCCAGTAGTTAAAACTTAATCTTGTTTGCTATCAAGTTGGTTTATACTGGCTTTCATTTCTCCTACCAGTCCCACCCAAGAGAAAATATAGAAGAGAATAGTCCTAACTGAAGGAAGAGCCTTCAAAAGAAAACACAAATCCCATCGATAAATTGGTCGGATCGCAAGATATGGAGAACCATTCCATCTTCAAATGATGTAGAGTCTAATTGGGCATCAGTGGCAGGTTTGGTTCCTACTGTTGAAGTAAGGGATTTAAGACCCATCAACAGAATTGGCACTAGAAGGAGAGTCTGAGAATGAATGACTGAGTATATATTTTATATAGCATTTCAAATAGCCTACAGATTCGTAAAGGCCCACATGCATGGATAGTAATTCAACAGAAATATCACACACGTTGAGTACTCCCGAAGTGGGTAACTCACCCCAGCCAGAAGAAAAACCATTTCACCCTGAAATACCTTATGTTGTTCCTCACGAGGAAGTAAATCAATTCAGGAGAATCACAAGAGCCTATGCCTGATAGATCTATGCATTGTCCTTAGCTCCCATACTCCCTCGAAGAAAACAACAAAGTAGATCAGTGGTTAGCACTCCCAACGAGGTTTTCGTACACTCTGTAGAAGACTTGATAGATTTCATGATTACTGAAATCCAAGAACCTCTTGATTTGATACCTGAAACAACAACCGATGACATCTCCGAGCCAAACGACTTTTTGGAAGAAGAAGAGTTTGACTCGGATTCCAAAGATATGGAAGGTAATAATAACCATGAGGAAGAATGGGAAATCCCACTTTAGAACAACCAACCTTGGTTGGACGGAGATGCCATGGCCATTCCTGGACGAGTACATAATCTTCCCTAGCACCCGAACTTCAAGTTTACTTGAAGATCATTTTAAGAATTTCATACTCATGATTAGGCTCATGAACATTCAACATGAAGACGTAGTCAGTAGAATTTTCCCCTACACATTTGAAAATTCAGCTTCCACGTGGTATTTTAATCTTCCAGTAGGATCTATAACTAGTTGAACCAAGTTTCAGAAAGAATTTCTAGATAAATTTGCAGAGGAGACTACTTCAGGAGCTCTGATGGCTGAGTTGTTCACAACCACCATGAGTCATGTTGGCACAGGGATAGACCCATGATTCAATGCTACAACAACGCACCAACAAAGCCCTAACTACCAGCCCTTTCAGCAACACCTGTGAAGAAGATGAAGTCTCACCCGAGATAGAGGCAGGGGTGGTTGCAAGACTCAGGTGTTTGAAACCTTAGATGGGACACAAATCTATGATTCTAACACTTAATAAAGCACTCAACACTACCAGTTCCTCAATATGAAAGAAATATCCACTTCGCTAATAGAACAGAGCTTCGCAATACTCACACTAATATACTGTATTCAAGCACTTAGCATAGGAAAATAGATCAGATCGAGTAGATCATGCACTAAATATAACCATATAGATTAGATCTAACATTCTCAAATCTAATAAACACAAAACATAAGTAGATTTATCTAAATACATCCAAGCACTTAGCAAATAACATGTAAATCACATAAGACAAAGCACAAAGCACAAAGCATCATAACACAGGATTTACGTGGTTCACCCCCACCCTGGGGCTACATCCACCAACTCTTCTTTATTTTCTTCAGTCAATCAGTTACAAGCACAGAGACTCAAAAACCTTACTCCACATAGGACAAAAGATCTGCACAACTCGCTAGATCCTTCTTCCTTGCATTACATCACAAATCCTTATACAGTCTTGCACAAGGACTTTCACTCAACTCTGCAAGTCTTACACAGAATGAACAAAGCCCTTACAATCCACACTAGCACTTAGCCTTTAGCACTTAGCTTACTAACCTACTAGTTCTCTTTCTACATTGCCTAGACTTCTATTTATACTTTACAAAATAGGCCTAAACATGGGTGAAACCCATGGGCCGACATCCCAATCCCATTATATTATCCCCAAAAACCAAAAAAGGACCCAAAAGTGGGTCGAGATCCCTTGATCTTCGCTTCGTCTTGCGCTCCTCCTTCGATAGGCTGTCGAAGTCCCAACATAGGTCAATATGATCAAGAATCTCCCAAAACTTGGTCAAGGGCCAACAGGCCCCCAACACTCACCCGTGACTCGTCCCGAGTCACTCTGATCTGACTAGTTCTACTTTGAAGGCCTCAAGCTTGGCTCGATCTACTTCGACCTGCTGCTGTGTGATGACCTCTTTCTCAATGAACTCTTGGAGTACTGCATCATTTACTGTCCCTTCTAGGCACTGTTCTACTGCGTTAACGACCTATTCTAGCTCTTCTCCTTGGCTTTCAACCTCTGTAAAAATCTGACATGCCTTATCTTGCACAGGTTGGAGTCGTTGATTAACTTCCATAACTTTGCTATGGATTGTATAGATCTGCTACTGGGTTGTGTGTTTCTCATGAGACCTATTCATTCTGTCTACAACTGGCAGATCTTTCAACTACGTCTGAAATGTGTCTGCATGCTTCTTTTCTTCCTAGAGCTATTACTCCAGTGCCTATAACTCTGATTCTCAATGAGGTTTTCATATGTTTGGGCACTGCGGTTACTCAACTTCTTTCACTCCAAGGCAAGATATTTTAGTTTTTCAACTGTGTTGTGGGTAGTTCTTCCCTTTGGTCTCTTACATCTTGAGGGGTCTCGGGAATAGTGCGAAGTTACAAGTCTGCTATGCGTTGCTTTAATTGCTGAATTATGTCTTCAAGTTGTTCCACCTGCTATGGAACTCTCTCTTCAGCCTTTACTTCGATGACTGTCATAGAGCGAAGTGCTCTGGTGACCCATTTCTTTACTTCGAGTTGCTCTGCAAGCAACTGTTCCTTTTCTTTATGCAACTGAGCTTTTTCTTCATCAAAATTTATCTGGAGGGTGAGCTTCTCTCATTCTGCAGTACTGTGCTTCTTTATAAGGTCTTCCTGTGCTTATGCTAAATATTGGGTGGTTTGTGCTATCTCCTCTTGTACTCGTTGAAGGAAATCTTTGACTGTATCAGTGATCCGGTGGAGTTGATATAGCTCATCTCCCAGTTCTGGTGTTCCCAATGGCAGAGGCGTAGTGGAAACTACGCGACTAGACTATAGTGCCTGCTGCATCCCTTGGAGTTCAACCTTGATCAGATTGTATATCTCTTCCTGCTGAGCTTCTTTCTTTTCTACTATCTCCAGCGAAGCATCGTTCAATGCTGTGACTATGAAGTCAAATTCGTCCGAGGTGAGGGTGGTCTACATTTTAGTCATAGATGCTTTTGATTTATTCCTTGAAGAAGGTTTTAGAGGGGAAACCTTCCTTTTATTTGAGGGGTACTCGTCTCTAGGTGGTGTAACCTCACCTTTCTTCTGTTCAAATTTTGCGCCATCTATCTCTCCGTCGTCTCCTCCTTGATCTGCTGATATGGAAGCGGTCTTCACAAATGCACTGTCTAAATCATGGACCTCCTCGGTCTTATTTATCTTGCTAGATCCAGGTGTATCATGCGCTGCTTCTGTACTGTCTAAGTCAGACATATCTGCAGGGTCTGTTGGAATGAGGAGGTCCGCCAACCAGTCCTTGGTGATATCCTCCAAGTCCCCCTCCGTCAGCTTGTAGTAAGACTACAGATGTTCCTTGTGTTCATCAATTCACACTGTGAAATAGATGAAATTGTGGTCCACATTGAACTTCATTAAAGGTCTAAAATGATGGAGAGTGTTCGGGGTTATACATGGCTCAAACTAGATGGATGTCTTCAACGGGTTGTAATATGTGTGGAACATGACATTTGACTGCCATTGCTTGCTCATGTCACTAGAGTACCATAGTGTACTGAACTTCACGACCACAGGTTCAAAGGGTTCAATGTCCAGGAAGGTCTCACCTTCTGGCATCTCCCATGCAATGAAAGTAATCAGTATAAGAAGCCAACTGAAGTGGAATTTGTATCCCTGATCTTGCACTTCCTTGTAGTCCAGTTCCAACTGGTTCACAAGGTACTTCACCCAATTAATTTGTAGGCCCTCTGTGCACTTCCTTGCGAGTTTGACTACAAATCCAGTCACTTGGGTGGGTCAGTTCTTGCGAACTAACTTTCCTGCAATCAATTGAAAGGCAAGGCGCAATGCACCACTCTAGATAGAGGCTACCTTATAAACTCGTGTTCCCTTCTCAACATCTCCATAGGTGCCTTTAATCTTCTGCACAAGAGCGTGATCCATGGATTTTCCAGGGTAGAAATCCTGTTGCTTAGGGCCTTGCATGCTTAGCCCTGTGATTTGATTGATCAATGTCGGATCCACTGTGATATGGAGGTTTAACCATAAATATCTTCTATGGTAGTAGGACAATAGTAGTTTGATGGATGCGTTCACTTCTTGGTTCCTTCTGAAGTGAAGAATCTTCATGACATTGAGAAATGTGGACTGCGCAAGGTTCATTGTCCATGACTAGGGAACGATCTTTGAGTTCTTTCCTTTGGTCCTGGTCAGATACTTATGTGGGGTGAGCATGTTATATACCTTCTTGTCATTGAGGCTGAAGTCGCTAAACTTAAATGCTGCAATCTTATCTTGGATCTGCATGCACTGCACGTATCCCTTTCGGGAGGCACATAGTGACCAAAGCATACTCAAAATCTATAGGCACACTGTCTCGATTGATTGTGCCGCTCAAGGGTGGTATATAGGTAGGCAAAATACTCAGAATCAGCTTGGCATTCGCAAGATCGTCTTTGTGCTTAGTTCACTTTTCATCTACTGGCCGCAATGGTCTGGCTCGAGCAGTGGATGGAGATTCTTGCACAACTCTTGTATATGAAGCCTGGATACCTTCAGACATTGACATGATTCTCTCAGTCATCAATTCAAGGAGTACTTTTGTTACCAATTATTCAACTGTGGTGAGCTCGTCAGATATCCACGCTCGGGGTTAATAATATTGGGTCAATTTAGCTTAGATACTGCACTATGATAATCAACAAGAGCACAATGATCACTGTATACAATATAAACTTATTCTATGGGATAAAAATTATCAGTTAGCAAAAGGGTTCTCAGAGCATGGCACGATGAGATAAATAGGTAACTTGACAATGGTTTGCTTGCAACAGTTATAAGCCTCCATCAACTCTTGTTTGATACGTTATGGAACGGTCTAACGGTTTGATGACAAACCTTTATTGCCTTTCTTCCCGTTCTGAGTGTCGATCGAATGGTTATAATATCCCCAACAAATATATTGCTTCTCCATGGTGAAGTTCCATGTGTCGTTGTTCTGATATCCCAGCGAAGCTCCAATTCTGCAAATTTTCTATTTGCGAAGTTCCCTCTGGAACCTTCTTCAAATAAGCTCTCTTCTTACTTTGCTTTCTAGCCTTCTTTCCAGTGAGATTCATCTCGGTAGTTCATTTTCCATTCTGATTCTTATCTTCTATGGTATTAGTTACTTCGTGCTATTAAGATTCTCTCCTAGGACTCAGGGGTAACACCTCTTCTTTATCCGAGATAGGTACTTCAGTCTCCTGTGAGTCTTCTAATGTTCTTGCAGCTTCGACATCTGGGTTTCTAGTGTTAAATAACTTCAATTTGTTCTCCTGTTCTTCAATCAATTGTGTGATCCTTCTGGTCATGAAATCTTTTAAATTTTGTTTCTTTTTCTCCAAGACTTCTTCTTCTTTCTTTTTTCTGGCTTGATTTATGTCAATCCAAGGCTTTCCTATTAACATGGTAAATGGGGCGGGGTCTTCAAAAAATTAATAATCTCAAAATCTTCCTCCATCGAAGTTCCATTGACAGTCATAGGTATCTGGGTGAGCCTTCCACACAGGTTTACTAGTTGTCCTCTAAATAATCCTATTCCTCATAATGAGGGAGTCATAGCAGGCCTCCTTATAGCTTCCCAAGTTCTCTCGGTCATGACATTCACCTGTGTTTCCTCATATAGAACACAGTCAATGTCGAAGTCTTGTTGGCCCTTGACCAAGTTTTGGGAATTTATTGGTCATGATGACCTATTTTGGAACTTCGATAGCCTATCAAAGGAGGAGTGCAAGATGAAGTAGAGATCACGGGATCTCGGCCCCCTTTTTGGGTTTTTGGGAATATGTAACGGGAAGGGGATGTTGGCCCATGGGTTTACCCATGTTTAGGCCTATTTTGTATGTATATATAGATGTCTAGGCTAATAGATAAGTAGTGGATGATATATCTATGTGATGTAGGCTAAGTGCTAAGAGTTAGATCTGTGTGATCAAGGTTTTATGCATTCTGTGTAAGACTTGTAGAGCTGAATGCAAGTCCCTGTGTGATACGATAGGAGGCTTAGTGCTGTAACGCAAGGAAGAGGGATCTAGCGAGCTGTGCATATCCTCTGTTCTATGCGGAGTAAGGGTTTTGAGGCTCTGTTCTTGTAACAGATTGACTGAAGACTATAAATAAGAAGAGTTGGTGGACGTAGCCCCAGGGTGGGGGTGAACCACGTAAACACTGTGTTATGTGCTTTGTGCTTTGTCTTGATGTGTTCATATGTTATATGCTAAGTGCTATGATATGTTTAGATAGTTCTATTCATGCTTGGTGCTTATTATATGTGGGAATGCTAGATCTGATCTACATGGCTGTGCTTAGTGCTTAATTTGATCTGTTTACCTATGCTAAGTGCTTGGATACAATAGGGTAATGTGAATATTTCGAGGCTCTGTTGTATCAAAGAAGTGAATAGTGATTACATATTAAGGAACCGAAGATGCTAAGTGCTTTATTAAAGTATTATAATCACAGATCTGTGTCCCAGCTAAGGTTGCAGACACTTGAGTCCTACAACCACTCCTGCCTCTACCTTGGATGAGACTTCATCTGCTTCACAGGTGTTGCTGAAAGTGTCGGTAGTTAAGGTTTTGCTGGTGCGCCGTTGTAGCGCTGAACCCTGGGTATGCCCCTGTGCCAAGAAATGGTTCCGTTGTCAGGACCTGAAACTATGATTGCTGGGAATTGAGAAAGAAGAAACTTTGTGCAAAGATCCATCTTGAAACTATGAAATCTCTATGCATATATTTGTTTCCCTAGTACGCAATATTCTACTTAACTTATAAATATCTATGCTAAAGAAAGAAGGTTAGATCTGAAAGAAGAATCCTGATCTAAAGAAAGAAGACCAGATTTGAAGGAAAGAAGAAAGATCTGAATGCTTGGAACTCCAAGAAAGGTAAAAGTAAGAATTTCTGATTAAAAGAGGGAAGATTTGTAAGCTCTGTGCTTTAATAAAGGTAAGAATAGTTAAAAAGTTTTAGATCTGAAATTTTTTTGCTCTGTAAAAGTAAGATAAGTGAAATTTTTCGTTTCTAAAGTATGGATATAGGTATGATTGATAGATTCTATCCTAGCTTAAAAACTAGGGAACTAATAGATGAAATAATGTTTGATATGAATAGATCTGATAAGAATCATGAAAGATATGTTATACCTATGCATAGAAAAGATGTTTGGACTAACAAATGGACGCAAGATCCTAGAAAGAAATTGTTTCAGGTTAGCTCATACGATCCTAGCACACAATACAGGAGAAGCTGGGGATAATTTAAAAGAAAGAGAGGATTGACCCTCTGTTATATTTGTAGAAGACCAGGACATCTTGCTAAGGAATGCCCTGGAAGAATACCTAGTTGTCTTTGCTGTAAGGCTATGGACCATGAAGTGTTGGATTTCCCCAGAATGATTGCTAAGCTTGAAAGTATGAACATAAGACAAGAAAACCCTAATACAGATACAGAAACTAAGGCTATAGTAGAACCCTATAAATAATCAGAGAAGGCATTAGTACAGATTAAAGACACCTTGGATGACCATCGACATGTTAGACTATCAGAGATTTTTAAAGACAAGGAGTGCCTTGAAGCGAGAATAGGGGACTTCGACATTGAATGTGTTCTAGATGAGGAAACACAACTGAATATCATGATATAAAGAACTTGGGAAGCTATAGGAAGGCCTACTATGATCCCTTCATTAGGAGGAATAGGGTTATTCAAAGGAAAATTGGTAAACCTGTGTGGAAGGCTCACTCAGATACCTATGATCGTTAATGGAACTTCGACAAAGAAAGATTTTGAGATTATTAAGTTTATTGAAGACATCGCCCCATTTACCATGTTAATAGGAAAACCTTGGATTGACATAGCTCAAGCTAGACGAAAGGAAGAAGAAGAAGCCTCGGAGCAGAAGAAACAAGACTTAAATTTTTTCATGGCTAGAAGGATCGCACAATTAATTTAAGAAGAGGAGAACAGATCGAAGCTAGTTGTCACTAGAAATATTGATGTCGAAGCTAGAAGAACATTAGGAGACCCATAGAAGACTGGAGTACTTATTACAGATAAATAAGAGGTATTAGCTTTGAATCCTAGGAAATAATCTCAACAACGCACAGTGACTATGTTAAAAGACGATAAGAATCAAAATGGAAAAGAGACTACCAAGACAGAGCTCACTGAAAAGAAGGCTAGAAAGCTAAGTAAGAAGAGGGCTAATATTGGAAAGTTATATAAGATCCCAGAGGGAACTTCACATAAATAAAATTCGCAGAATTTGAGCTTCGTCAGGATATTGGAACAATGACACATGGAACTTCGCCATGGCAAAGAAATATAGCTGTTGGGGCCGATGTATCCATTCGAATTCCTCTCTAAATGGACATAAAAGAAATAAATATTTGTCATTAGACCATTGGACCACACCATAATGGATCCAACAAGAGTTAATAGGGGCTCATAACCATTACATGTGAACCGTTGCCAAGTTGCCTACTTATCCCTTCGTGCCATGCATGAAGAACACTTTTTCTAACTGAGAATTTGATGCACGCAAACTGAATGAATTACATACAGTGATCATTGTGCCCTTACTATTATTCCACTGCAGTGTCTAAGTCCATTGTGACCCCGATAATTTTAATCCTGAGTGCATATGTCTGACGAGCTCACCGTAGTTGAAGAATCAGTGACAAAAGTCCTCCTTGACTTGATGACAAAGAGAGTCATGTCAGAAAGAGGAGTGTCTATAGGTATACAAGCATCGTCAAAGAGAGGACTGTTGGCCTCTCCATCCACTACCCATGGAGCTGGACCATCCCGTGAAAGGCGAACTAAGCACAATGATGACTTAGAAAATGCTAAGCTGATTTTGAGCATCCTACCTACCTATCTACCATCTCTGAGCAGCGCAATAAACCGAGATAGTGTGCCCAGAGACTTTGAATACATGTTGGTCATTGTGTACCTTCCAAAAGAGGTGTGCACAGTTTGTGCTGACCAAGATAAGTTCGCAGCATTGAATTTTAGTGACTTCAACCTCGACGACAGAAAAGTTTACAACATGCTTGCCCCACATAAGTATCTAACGAGAACAAAAGGAAAGAACTCAAAGATTACCCCTCAGTCATGGACCCAGAACCTCGTGCAGTCCACCCTACTGAATATTATGAATATTTCTCACTTCGGGTGACACCAGGAGGTGACTGCATGCATCAAATTACTGTTGTATTTCTATCATGGAGGTTATTTGTGGCTGAACCACCACATCATAGTGGATCCAACATTTATCAATCAGATCACAGGGCTAAGCATGCAAGGCCCCGACCCATAAGATTTATACCCCAGAAAGACCGTGGATCGTGCTCTCGCCCAGAGGATAAAGGATACTTATGGAGATGTAGAGAAGGGCACACAAGGCTACAAGGTAGCCTCTATCCAGAGTGATGAAGTGTGCCTAGCCTATCAACTAATCACAGGGAAATTAGTTCGCAAGAACCGACCCACCCAAGTAACTAGATTTGTAGTCGACCTCCGAGGGAAGTGTGCATAGGGCCTACACATGAATTGGGAGAAGTACTTGGTGAACCGGTTAGAACTGGACTGCAGGGAAGCACAAGACCAAGTATATGAGTTCCACTTCAGTTGGATTCTCATATTAATCATGTTCATCGCATGGGAAATGCTGGAAGGTTCGACCTTCCTGAACATCGAGCCCTTTGAACAACTGGCCGTGAAGTTCAGTACGCTGTGGTACTCCAGCGACATGAACAAGCAGTGGAAATCAAATTTCATCTTCCACACTTATTACACCCATATGAATACCGCCATCCAGTCTGAGCCTCGTATAACTCTGAACACACTCCATAGGTTTAGACCATTGATGAAATTCATCGTGGGCCACCATTTCATCTATATCATAGCACACGCTGATGAGCATAAACAATAGCTGCAATAATACTACAAGATGACAGAGGAAGACTTAGAAGAGATTACCAAGGAATGGTCGGTGGACCTCCTTGTTCTAGCGGACCCCACAGAGCTATTTGACATTGATAGTCTATAAGAAGCACACAGACCGAGAAAGACCAAGAAAAATGAAGAAGCCCAAGATGTCCACAGTACCTAGGTGAAGACTGCTTCTATCTCACTTGAGAAAGGAGGTGATGATGAAGAGATAGATGGTGTAGAAGTTGAACAAAAGAAAGGTGAGTTTACACCACCTAGAGATGAGGAGGACCCCTAGAATAAAAGGAAGGTTTCCCCTCCGAAACCTTCCTCAAGGAAGAAATCGAAAGCAACCAGGACTAAGTTTGAGACCACCCTCACTTCAGATGACTTCGACTTCATCGTCGCAGCATTGAACGATAATTCACTAGAGATAGAAGAGAAGAAGGAAGCTAAGTAGGATAAGGTGTTCAGTCGGATCAAGGTTGAACTTCAAGAAGTGCAGCAGGCACTACAATCCAGCTGCATAGTTTCTACTGTGCCTCTATCAGCAGGAACACCAGAAATAGGAGATGAGCCAGCTCAACTCCACCAGATCGCTGATATAGTCAAATCTCACCTTCGACAAGAATAGGAGGAGACAATGCAAGCCACCCAAGATTTGGTGCAAGTATAGGAAGAACTTCTAGAGCAACACAATACAGTCAAACGCGAGAAGGTTACTCTGCAAGAGAGGTTCGATAAAGAAAAATCCCAACTGCATAAAGAAAAGGAAAAATTGTTCTCAGAACAACTCAAAGTTAAGGAAATGGTTCATAGAGCACTTCACTCTGTGACAATCATTGAAGTAAAGGACGAAGAACAAGTTCCACAGTAGGTGGCACAACTCGAAGACATAATCCAGCAGCTCCAGCAGTGCAAAGAAGACTTGGAGCTCTGTAGTGTGCTCAAGACCCCTCAATATGTACGAGACCAAAGGGAAGCCACTACCTGTAGTGCAATTGACATATTAAAAGATCTTACCTTAGAGTGCAAGCAGTTGAGTAAACAGAGCACTCAAACATATGAAAACCTCACTGAGAATCCTGAGTTACAGGAATTGGAGTCACAACTCCAAGAAGCAAAGTAGTACGTAAATACACTATAGGTGCAGCTGAACACCCTGTCATCTGTAGATAGAATGAATAGGTCTCACAAACAACGTACAACTCAGTAGAAGATCCATATGATTCAAAGAAAAGGGATGGAAGTCACTCAACGAATTCAACCTACACAAGATAAGGCATGTTTGTTGTTTACAGAGGTCGAGAGCCAAGGAACAGAGCTAGAACAGGTTGTCCTCACAACAGAACAATGCCTAGAAGGACCAGTGAATGACGCAGTGATCCCAGAGCTCATTGAACAAGAGGCCACAACAAAGCAGCAAGTCGAAGCAGCTCGAGCCAAGCTCGAGGCGTTCAAGGTAGAATTTCTCAGATCAAAGTGACTCGGGACGAGTCATAGGTGAGTGTTGGGGGCCTGTTGGTCCTTGACCAAGTTTTGGGATTTTCTTGGTCATGATGACCTATTTTGTAACTTCGACAACCTGTCGAAGGAGGAGCACAAGATGAAGCAGAGATCACAGGATCTCGATGCCCTTTTTGGGTTTTTGGGAATATGTAATGGGAAGGGGATGTTGGCCTATGGGTTTACCCATGTTTAGGCCTATTTTGTATGTATATATAAATTTCTAGGCCATATAGAGAAGTAGTGGGTGATATATCTATGTGATATAGGCTAAGTGCCAAGAGTTGGATCTGTGTGATCAATTCTTTGTGCATTCTATGTAAGACTTGTAGAGTTGAGTGCAAGTCCCTGTGTCATACTATAGGAGGTTTAGTGTTGTAACGCAAAGAAGAGGGATCTAACGAGCTGCACAAATCTTTTGTTCTGTGTGGAGTAAGGGTTTTGAGTCTCTGTGCTTGTAACTGATTGACCAAAGACTATAAATAAGAAGAGTTGGTGGATGTAGCACCAGGGTGGGGGTGAACCACGTAAACACTGTGTTATGTGCTTTGTGCTTTGTCTTGATGTGTTCATATGTTATATGCTAGGTGCTCTGATATGTTTAGATATATCTATTCAAGATTGGTGCTTATTATATGTGGGAATGCTAGATATGATCTACATGGCTGTGCTTAGTGCTTAATCTAATCCATTTACCTATGCTAACTACTTGGATATAGTAGGGTAATGTGAATATTGCGAGGCTTTGTTGTATCAACAAAGTGAATAGTGATTACATATTAAGGAACTGAAGGTGCTAAGTGCTTTATTAAAGTATTATAATCACAGATCTGTGTCCCAGCTAAGGTTGCAGACAATTGAGTCTTGCAACCACCCCTGCCTCTACCTCGGATGAGACTTCATATGCTTCACAGGTGTTGTCGAAAAAGGCCGATAGTTAGGTTTTTTTTGGTGTGATGTTGTAGCGTTGAACCCTGGGTCTTCCCCTGTTCCAAGAAGTCTCCTATTCTTGCTTCGATGCATTATTTTCCTTTGAATATCTCTAATAATCTGACATGTCGGTGGTTATTCAGGGTTTCTGTCATCTGTAGCAATGCTTTCTTGGATCCTTTCTAGTATTCTACCATAATCTCAGTTTCTGGATCTGCCTTAGGGTTCTCTTGATTTAGATTCATTCTTTCAAGCCTAGAAATCATTCTAGGGAAATCCAATACTTCATGGTCTAGAGCCTTACAACAGAGGCAACTAGGTATTCCACCAGGGCATTCCTTAGCCAGATGTCCTGGTCTTATGCAACTGTAACATAGGGTTAATCCTCTCTTTATTTTAAATGATCCCTAGCCTCTTCTATACTGCGCACTAGGATCATGGTAGCTAACCTACAACAAATTATTTCTAGGATCCTGCATCCACTAATTAGTCCAAACATTCTTTCTATGCATAGGTATAACATATCATTCACTATTCTTATTAGATCTACTCATATCAAATCTTCTTTCATCTATTAATACCCTAGTTTTCAAGCTAGGATAGATCCTATCAATCATACCTAGATCCATACTCTAACAACAAAAATTTCTACTTATTTTACTTTTATAGAGCACAAAGCTTCTAGATCTAAAACTTTTAACTATTCTTACCATTATTAGAGCATAGAGCTTACAGATTTTACCTCTTTTTAATAAGAAATTCTCACTTTTACCTTTCTTAGGCACAAAGCTTCCAGATCTTACCTCTTTTCTTTAGATCCAATCTCCTTTCTTCAGATCAAGATTCTTTCTTTAGCACAAATCTTTATAAATCAAGTAGAATACTACGCACTAGGGCACATATCTATGCACAGAGCTTCCACAATTTCAGGATGAATCTTTACACATAGCTTCTTCTTTATCAGTTCCCAGCAATCATAGTTTCAAGTCTCGACAACAGAACCATTTGTTGGCACAGGGGAAGACCCAGGGTTCAACGCTATAACAATGCACCAACAAAGCCCTAACTATAGGCCCTTTTGGCAACACCTACAAAGTAGATGAAGTCTCACCCGAGGTAGAGGCAGGGGTGGTTGCAAGACTCCGGTGTTTGAAACCTTAGTTGGGACACAAATATGTGATTCTAACACTTAATAAAGCACTCAACATTGTCAATTCCTCAATATGCAAGAAATATCCACTTCTCTAATAGAATAGAGATTCACATTACTCACACTAATCTACTGTATTCAAGCACTTAGCATAGGAATATAGATCAGATCGAGTAGATCAGGTACTAAATATAAGCATATAGATTAGATCTAACATTCTCACATCTAATAAGCACAAAGAATAAGTAGATTTATCTAAATACATCCAAGCACTTAAAAAATAACATGTAAATCACATAAGACAAAACACAAAGCATCATAACATAGGATTTACGTGGTTCACCCCCATTCTGGGGATACGTCCACCAACTCTTCTTCTTTATAGTCTTTAGTCAATTGGTTACAAGCACAAAGCCTCAAAACCCTTACTCCACATAGGAAAAAAGATATGTGCATCTCGCTAGATCCTTCTTCCTTACGTTACAACATAAATCCTTCTACAGTCTCGCACAAGGACTTTCACTTAGCTCTGCAAGTCTTACACAGAATGCACAAAGCCCTTACAATCCACACTAGCACTTAGCTTACTGGCCTACTAGTTCTCTTTCTACATTGCCTAGCCTTCTATTTATACTTTACAAAATAGGCCTAAACATGGGTAAAACCCATGGGTCGACATCCCAATCCCATTACATTATCCCCCAAAATCCAAAAATAACCCAAAAGTGGGCCGAGATCCCTTGATCTCCGCTTTGTCTTGTGCTCCTCCTTCGACAGGCTGTCGAAGTCCCAACATAGGTAAATATGACCAAGAATCTCCCAAAACTTGGTCAAGGGCCAACAAGTCCAAAATAAAGGGTCAAATATTTCAATCAAAGATTCACGACCATCTTAAACAAATTCCATCCCGTGGAAAAACCAACTCAAGAGTTGCAGATCGAGGTTTATGCTAACACACTCTTGGCTTCTATTTCTATGTTTGTAAAGAGAGTCAATAAGAAAACCTTGGAGGAAATTTTTTAAGAGGCCAAGACAATAGAATTCCAGATGAAATGATGTAAAGAAGGCTAGGCCTCTCTAGTAAATAAAGAAACCCAACCCCCTCCCAGGAGATGAATCCTTCTAACTAGACTGCCGGGGAAACCAACTGAACATGATCCTGACAAGGGTAATGGAAATATAGAATATCTACAATGCATGGTTAAGAAATTATCAAATGAGATCATATACATGAAGAGAAATGCAGGAGAGGGAAACCTAGGCCAAAGGCCCTATAAGCCTTTCTTTAAAAGGAACCAGCCTTTCAAAGCAATTGAACCTCCCCCAGCTAACTTAAATATTGATCTAAGGAATGTTGTGTTTGATTCTTTCTGTACTTATCATCATGAAAACCACTCTGAAAGAGAATTCCCTCAATGGGTACATGCCATGAATTTTATGGCCAATCGGTTTCTAGGTGAAGTCACCCTAACCAAACAACCAAGAAGTTCGGTTATGAATATTGCTGACCAGGAAGAGATTGACCCACCATGAGATACAACCATGCTAATATGGGATGCCGACCTGATCATGCCTTTCAATGACCTATTTGAATATCATGAACAGCTCATGGAAGTTTCGGTGGTACATACATGTAGTAAGGGTCTGCCTGGCTCGAAAGATACCGACGTCACCTAGGCCTTGAAAAGTAAGTTAACACTCGATTGCCAGAAAACATCTTTC
>JASDQU010308456.1:100044-112895 GCA_032191745.1 Picea mariana | reverse complement strand
GGAAGTTCTACCTCCCACGTATCATAGAAGGACATCTATCTAGTGTTATACAAAATAGCTGCAAAAAAATAGCAGACCATCTGATACACCGTGGCCTTTGTACCAATGAATCAACATAATACAAAAGAGAGAAACTAATGCATTTCCCATCACTGGTAAAATGTGCTATGTTCATCACTAATAGTGAGAGGCACCTAGCCTCCTCTGCACTGAAAGGGGTGTTCCACAACTATCCACTAGACACCTGAAAATTAGTTGGGCATAGTACATAAACCCTAATATATTGTTGAGAGTACATGAGATGACTCTCAGTTGCAACACCTATTGGGACATATGGGAACTAGGGAAAATCATCCGCTCTCTAGGATAGCCCAGTGATAAAGTAAATATCCTCCTCATTGGGATTGTACCATTGATCCAGACACACACAAAAATCTTGTCAATGGACATCTCATCGATGAATTAGATGCACTAAAAAATCAAAGTGCCCCTTAAGGGATGTAGCCTCCTCATAGTACTTAAGGAGGCCTACATTCCTCAAGAGAACACAATTTGTTGTAGTAATAGGGTGAGGGTACAAATCCCTCTCCCTCTCCCTCACCTCCCATTCCCATACAACATTGTATAGGTCCACCCTCTACTCCTGCTGTTGTTGCTACTCTCTCCGCTAATGTCTTTGCATGATTAAAATATGAAATACATCAGCCTCACTCATACATAAAACATAAAAAATTCTATTGAATGGTAAATTTATCTATAAATATGGAAAGCTAATTTCCTTCAAAAAATAAATTAATTGCATTACCGGTGCACCCAAAAACTAGTCAGGCACCGTAGGTGGTGCATATATATTGTGAGCATTGTCCACGATGCGTCAATGTAAAGTAACACACCGAACAATATACGTTCTACTATGTTATGCGGTGTGTTGGAAAACAATACCACAACCGGGAGCTACACTACAACACATATGCACCAGTGCGTTACATTTATCCTATGCACTGCTTAAACCAAAAAACAAATTAAAATCTTAACGCAGGTAAACAATTTTTTAAAATTATTAAAAAAGTGGTGCGTATACGTTCACTACACACAACAGTGCATGTAATGAACGTCGATGCACCATCACATAAAATTTTCCAAATTTACGAGTACATAACTTTTTGCGTTGCATTTCGGTCGTTACTATTGCATTGCATACGGTGCCACAAAAACAATTATGGGGTGCAACGTAACACAATGTTACATTTCTCAGCTGTGCATTTGGTAAACATGAACATCCCGATGCACATGTTTACCAACGTACTACATAAAAATATATTTGATAAGGGCGGTGCGTCATGTACTTTAATGACCCGATGTGTTATCTGTATTTTGACGCACCGCCCTATCAGTTATATACTTTTCTTCGATGAGTCATTGAACGGACGTGCTAGTGCATTTATGTTTACCAATGTGGTGTGCAGTGCACCCTGCAAATTTACAGGTCACACTGTAGGAGTTGCGAGCAGAGTGCTTCGAACGCACCACACAATTTTTTTTTCACACTTAAAATTTCACTCAATTTTGAATTTTAATCCGGTGAAAGCTTAAGTTATGAAGAAACAAGGACATTACCTAGAAATTTTGTCATCGGGGAGGCATGGTTGTGATGTACTAAAAAAAAACAATTTTTCCCACCGTTTGGAAAAATTTGAAATTCACGCACCAAGAAATAAACAAAAGTAAGGAAAGCAAGGAAAGCACTAATGATAGGGCACTTCAGATAGGAAAAGTTTGCACCACTGCTTTTGATCTCTACAACACTAAAAATGGTAAAAATGATTTTTACCGCCATAATTTTTGAACATTAGCTTCACTGTATCTTCATGATATTCTTCTCATGCAATAGCATCTTAATCTTCATCTTTAAAAAGTGTAGGAACTTTCCTCTAGGTCCCTTAAAGAAGTACCTCTTTTCTTGAATATATATTTCGACTCTGTCAATGGAAAATTTGGGAATGTACCCTCCAATAGTGCTATCAAACTAGATATCCACTTCCCTAGACACAATGCTATCGACTCTCTTGACTTTCATGATCAATGTTGCTTTCCAAACCACAGGTGGCCTAGATTTGATCTCAAACTGGGTATATGCTAATATGGATAACCACTCGTATAACTCCTTATGAAATCCTCCAAATAAAATTTCGTGTATGTTGGTAAATATGTACCTTCCCAACCAGTCTTCTATGCTAATGCTAGGGTTCTTGTTCTGGGATTTAGCGAAGTCCTTTTCTTGTTCTTCTATCCATTTCTGAATTTTTGCCTTCGATGGAAACCACCTTGAAATTCCCTCAATAAGATCCCGGTCTTGACAAAGGAACCATTTGTTGGCATAGGGGAAGACCCAGGGTTCAACTCTAATAACGCACCAACAAACCCTAACTACTGTCCCTTTTGGCAACACTTGTGAAGCAGATCTAGTCTCACCCAAAGTAGAAATAGGGGGTTGTAGGACACAGGTGTCTACACCCAGAGGGAATGAAAATTGAATCCAGGGAAACAACACACAACAATCTAGATATATTTTACCACTCCTAATTTTACTTCGCAAGTTATATCTCTGATCTAACACAATAATACAATAACAATATATCAGATGGAAAATAACACAACATCAATCACAAAGAACAACAAGATATACGTGGTTCACCCTCTCCATAGGGATACGTCCACAAAACTGTGTTTCTTGATATATTAGATGAAAACATATAGTTCTATCTGCGCACATAGTTGCATATCTTTCTCTGTCTTTCTCTCTTTATCTCCCCTTCCTGTGCACCCAGCTGCAGGGTTGATCTTCGCACCCAGCTGAAGATCTTACAACACAGTCTCAATACTGCTCTCAACAACAATAATCATAACTAACAATGAACAACATATGAACTAGAACGAACCCTCCCGGGTCTTCTAGACCTTTATTTATACATTACATGACCAAAGTCTAGGTGTCAAAACCCTAGATCCAAAACCCTAGGTGAAAAAATCTTAGGTCCACTTGACCCATGTTTTAAGGGCCTCGCCAACCTTCCCTTCCTTCATTTCTGCGAGGTGCTCCAAAGCACTCGTTGATGTCTTTTTCCGCTTGCTGAGTTGTCCATGATCCCTCTTATTTATTGCTTTATCTTCCTCGATCTTCTCTTCCAATGACTAGATTTTCCTTTACTTTGCTCCTTCTTATCTGCTTCTTCAACCACTTTGACCCCTCCTCAGTTTATGTGCCTTCCACGCTGTTTTTACTTCACCTTTCCTCCTTAATCTTTGCTTCCTTTCATAACCAAGGGCCAAAAGGCCCCAAACACTCACATGTGACTCATCCCAATTCACTGCAAGACTGAGCCTTCTGTATCATTTCGACTGTAAAATATGCGGAGCAGCCTGTGATTTCTGCTCTGTCCCTCCCTATCATGTGTTGAATGTATTTTCTATGTCTGGTACCCAATTTCAACTGCACCTGGTACCTAGACCCTTATTCCTTTGCTTTTACTGAGAGCTGCAAGGCAGCTGGTTGTTATAATACAATTTCAACCAGCTCCCATTCACTAATCCATCCTTCCATTCTCCATTAAGGGTCTTCAACTGCGCAAATCCTCCTTCTGTGACATAAGAAACCTCAAATGGCCCTAGCCAATGTGTCTTAAACTTCCCTGGATGATTTATGAACTTATTGTCATATAACAATACCAAATCTCCTTGCTTAAATGCTTTCTTTTTGATATGTCTATCATGGTAAGCATTTTCTTGTTCTTTTTGTACTTGCTGATGAAATCCTGCAATAAACCTATCTTCCTCTAGTTCCATCAACTGCGCAAGCCTATCTTGAACAATGCCAGTGTCATCCATACCTGTGAATGTTGCAATTCTTAAACTAGGAACCAATTATTCCATAGGTACCATTGCTTCCAAGCCATATACCAACGTAAAGGAAGTCTTTGTTGTTAAATTCTTTCAAGTAGTTCGATAAGCCCATAATACTGCTGGAATTCATATGTCCCAATCATTTATGTTAACACTGCAGATCTTAGTCAGAGCTGTCTCCAAGATCTTATTGAAAGCTTCGACTGCACCATTCGCCTGTGGGTGGTATAGAGTGTTCTTCTGATGGTGAACTTCAAATTCCTGAGTCAAGGCTTCAATAGTTTTGTTGATGAAGTGTGTGCTTTGATCACTCATGAGGATCTTTGGGAAACCAAATCTAGTGATAATATCCTCAAAGATGAACTGCGCAGTTGTAGCTGCACTACAGTCCTTAACTTCTCTTGCTTCTATCCATCTGGTCAAATACTCTATCACAGTGATAATGTATCTCGCTCCTGTGTCCCTTCCTGGTGGGTTAATAGATCCCACAAAGTCAATGGCCCATTTCTCGAATACTTGTAATGTTAATTGCGGTGCCAAAGGCATCTCATCTCTTCGAGAAGGCTTTCCTACTCTTTGACACACATTGTAGGCTCTGTAGTATTCCTTAGCATCCTTGTGTAAAGTAGGCCACCAGAGGCCAGCTCTGAGAATCTTCTGTGTTGTTTCTTTCCCGACATAATGTCCTCCTGCGATGCCTTCATGAGCTTCTATAAGAATCAATGGTATTTCTACCTCCATAACACATCTCCTCAAGATCTCATCTTGTCTCATCTTATATAACTGTCCAACTATAAGTTGAAAGTCGACAGTGCAAACTACTAACTATTTCTTCTGAATGACTGTGTACTCGCGAGGTGCCATTCTTGTGGACAGGAACTGAACTATCTCAACGAAGTGATCATCGACTATTCTGATGGCCAACAACTGTGCATATGGTAGTGTATCCTCCAAATTGGTAGGTTCCTCTCCATGTTCCAACCCGGATAAGTGATCAGATCCTTTAGTCATTCTTCCTAGCTTGACCACAATTTCAAAGTCATACTCCTGGAATAGTAGTATCCATCTGCATATTCTTCCCCCAAAAAATGGTTTTTTGACTAATTACTTCAATGTAGAATGATCGTTGAATATCTTAAAATGTCCTCCCAACAAATAGTGTCTAAAATTTTGCAGCGCATATACCATAACCAAGCCTTCTCTTTTAGTCGTAGTATAATTCCTTTCAGCTGTAGAAAGCTTCCTAATGGAAAAGGCTATAGGGTGGTCGATGTCTCCTGCACCTAGTTGTACCAAGACTTCTCCTAATGCTATTGACAAAGCATCGACATGAACATTGAACTCCTTACTCCAATCTGGAAAAACCAAGATAGGCGCAGTGACCATTTTCTGTTTTAGTGTGTCGAAGCTCTGTTAGCATTCTTTTGTCCATTGGAACTTACTATCTTTCTTTAATAGCTTCTCCATAGGTGTTTCTATATGTGCATAACCCTTAATAAAATTTCTATAGTATCTAGTGTGCCCTAATGCAGTGCGCAATTGTTTGATCGAAGTAGGGGGAGGTAGATTATCAATGATGGAAATCTTGGAAGGATCCACCAGTAACCCCTGCTTACACACAATGTGCTCTAGCAACACCCCAAAGGGTGAAAAGAAAATACATTTTTTCAAATTCAGGGCAATCTGACATTGCGTGCAATCCTGTAACTACTGAAGAGCTGCAGTCCATTCATCTTCTTCTTGGGTAAAAGGGAGGTTAGGTGCCTTTTCAAAGACCTTCTGTCTTATAATTTGTAATTCCTGATCTACTATAGGGTACTGACTCTCAAATAAAAACGTAGCTATAAAGTTTTGAGTCATACCATACCAATTTGTAGTCATGAGGCATAGTTCTACTTGAAGATACCGGTTGATAGGTGTAGTATCCAAGGTGTTAATGAACTTATGAACCCACTGTTCTTTAGGAATTTTTCTCCAGGCCTCCTCACAACTTCGCATGTGGTCCTTAAGAAAAAATTGTCATGTATATCATACTTCTCATCCTTCTGCTTGGTCTAAAAATCACACTCTCAATAATGTACGACATTGTACCCATTCTATGATGTTCTTCTTGTGTGTTCCCCACCATGTAGCTGGTGTGGCTCTTAAGGATTCATCCAGTGCCAACATCCTCTATTATGCTGGTACAATTCTCTCAAATTCAGCTAGAAATGTCTCTAAATGATTCAAACCATCAAATTTTGGAATATTACTTACTTCTATGACAATCCAATGAACTTTTCTGGTCAATCTGGCACATCGCTGCATAGAGACTTTATACATTTTGTTCTGCTAGTTTTATAATGCTTCTTCTGAATCCGATGAACATGGAATTTCACTTCGCCAGCTGAGATTCCCATCTGCTATAGTATTAATGTAATCATGTTGTCTTGCTGTCAGTTTATAGATGTTCTCTAGCTCATATGTGCAGTCTTCTTCCTTGATAGGTTCTCTGTATCTGGGACCTTCATCTGGGTCCAGAGGTGCAATGAATTTAAGGCCATTATCCTCAAATTTCATTATTCTCTTCTTTAGGTCAACGATAGTCGAATTGTTGAAAGCCCAATCAATTCCTAACAGTGCAGGATAAGGACAATTATCATCAACAATTTCAATCGCTTCGAAGTTTTCAAATGTCCTTACCCCATCGATGTCTATAGGGACATGCTCTAGTCTACCAAAGGGGCTCACCGCCTACTTATTAGCCATCCTAAGCTTGATAGGAGAACAAATCATTCTAGGTTTTTCCATCAGCCCCCACGTCTTCATTGTCATAACATTGACTTTTGATTCCAAGTTGAGGACCACATAGTCCATGTCATAGTCTCCAATCTGAGCACTAAGGTGTAATTCCTTGTTTTTCCTTATTTTCCTAGATACTTGATTCACAACTCTACTCAACAGAGGATCTATTCTCCCAATTTCATACTGTCTTACTAGGTGTTGTAGCTTCTGTACAACTTTTTCATCTTTAATCAAATTGATACAAGTATATAAGAAATCCATGAGCTTGCTTACCTCTTTTCCTTATCTAGCTAGGGCAGACTGATCAAATGTTGGTGGCATTTCACATTCCCTTACTTCTGGTTGTGCCTTAGATGAAGAAGCTTGTTATCCTACAAATTTTTTCCTTACCTCTTCAAAACTATGCCTCTCTCTCCTTGGATCAAACAATTGTGCCTTCTCTGCAACTCTTCTGATCCTTGATCCTTCTGCAGTCTTTCCTAGATTCACTCTTTCTTCTCCTGTAACAACGCATCCTATAGTAATAAAAACAACTCTGGGGTCCTCACCTTGAGGCTTTGCTAATATTAATTGTACTTGTTGGTTTCCTCCTCGTCTCTCCCGGAGTTTGGATAGAAATACTGGAAATTCTTCAATGACATGATCAAATGAATCACAATAGTTTCAAGTAGTACAAGGGTTCTGACAATCCCTTACCAAATTTCCTAGCTGTGTCCAATTATAGCAGATGATTTGTCCTCTGCCTCAACCCATACCTCCTCCTCGTCCTCTTCTTCTGAATCCACCACGAGGATTGAAGTTTCCTCTTCATGGGGAGTTGAACTACACATTGTTTCCTTCTTGTTGTACTTCTCCTTGAATTCTATATGTATCTCTTGATCTTTCATGCATGATATCATAAGCCCTACAATCCTTCTCATCATGCCCCAAAACCTTGCAGAATGTAGGATAAATATTGGTAGGTGAATGGACATATTTTTGCATATAATAACATTCACCAGGGAGATGTCTAGATCTACATACCTCACACCATGGTACAGTAGCCAGATTCAAAGAGCTAGGTGCTCCAGAGGCCAAGTATTCATGAAATAAGGGACAATTCTCTTTGTCATGGCCCTCTGATTTACATATGATACACCATATATCTTCTCTTTTCTCCTTTCCTTTATATTTCTTCATATCTTCGACCTGTAAAGATAAACTAGTTAATTGATTTAATATTTGACTCATACTTGGGATGGATTCTCCTACAGGGGCTGCTTCTAATTTCATGGCAATCTCCAATGCTTCAGCTTGCGGAGAAACTTTCTGTTGCATCAAAGGAACTTTGATATGTGGCAGGAGGGAAGCAATGAACCATTCTTTGTTCTGTTCCTTTGGGATCTGAAAACTTAAACGACATGTTAGAGTCTTAAATATCTGATCAAACTTCCAAATAGGTTCAGTGACCTTCCAGTGTTTGATTTCTTCCATCTCTATAATGCACTTCGACTCTGAATTAGGCTTCTTGAATTCTGCACTCAACACAGTCTTAATATCGTTCAACGATTTAGGCTATCCAGGTCCTGAAGCAAACTTCATATACTAGTTCAGAGCGTGATCCCTCAAGGTAGTACTAAATTGTGTTCTCTTAATAGCTTCGTCAACGACTTGCTTGATGCTCCATATAGCTTCGCATAAGAACCAATGCTGGTCATGATCATTAGATCCATCTCCTCTGAAGATGGGTAACCTCATTTCATCTGCCATAGATCTTCCTTGGTTTCTCGATTGAGTATGTGATAAACTTCTTGTAATAGTACTCTGATGGCTCTAACTACTTTGGTTACTCTGGTTACTTAATGCTTCTAAAACAACATGAGGAGTAATAGTACTTACTTCAATAGTAGGCGCAGTTCCTGAAGTTTTTGGCTCTCCTCGACGAAGTTCTTCGGTATGTACTTCCTCTGTTTTTGAGGACTCTAAATACTCTTCGTCTGTTAGATATGCTTCTTCTACACTGTATAATCCCTCGTATCCGTATTTTTTCTTAAATAGGTTCACAAGAGGAACCTCTCTGAATGGTCTCCCATTGCGTGTGAGTCCAGCCTTTGTGTCACTGTCGTTATCTGAATTCTTGAACATTAGATTCACTGTATCTTCAAGATATTCTTCTCATGCAATATAATATTAATCTTTAGCTTTAAAAAGTGTAGGAACTTTCCTCTAGGTCCCTTAAATAAGTACCTCTTTTCTTCATTATACGATTTGACTCTGTCAATGGAAAATTCGGTAATGTACCCTCTAATAGTGCTATCAAACCAGAGATCCACTACTCTAGACACAACGCTATCGACTCTCTTGACTTTCTTGATCAACGCTACCGTCCAAACCACATGTGGCCTAGATCTGATCTCAAACTGGGTATCTTCTAATCTGGCTAACCACTCGTATAACTCCTTATGAACTCCTCCAAATAAAATTTCATGTATGTCAGTAAAGATGTACCTTCCCAACCAATCTTCTATGCTAATTCTAGGGTTCTTGTTCTGGGCTTCGACGAAGTCCTTTTCTTGTTCTTATATCCACTTCTAAATTGCTGTCTTCGATGGAAACCACCTTGACATTCCCTCAAGAAGATCTCAGTTCCGAAAATGGAACCATTTGTTGGCACAGGGGTAGACCCAGGGTTCAACTCTAACAATGCACCAGCAAACCCTAACTACAGGCCCTTTCGGCAACACCTGCGAAGCAAATGCAGTCTCACCCAAAGTAGCAATAGGGGGTTGCAAGACACATGTGTCTACAACCAGAGGGAATTCAAAGTGAATCCAGGGAAACAACACACAAAAATCTATATATCTTTTACCACTCCTAAGCTTACTTCACAAGTTATATCTCTAGTCTGACACAATAATACAATAACAATATATCAAATGGAAAATAACACAACATCAATCACAAAGAACAACAAGATATACGTGGTTCACCCTCTCCCTATGGCCATGTCCACAAAACTTTGTTTCTTGATATATTAGATGAAAACATACAGTTCTATCTGTGCACTTAGCTAAAGATATTTCTCTCTTTCTCTCTTTATCTCCCCTCCCTGCGCACCCAGCTGCAGGGTTGATCTTCACACCCAACTGAAGATCTTACAATATAGTCTCAATACTGATATCAACAACAATAATCATAACCAACAATGAACAACATACGAACTAGAACGAACCCTCCTAGGTCTTCTAGACCTTTATTTATACATTACATGACCAAAGTCTAGGTGTCAAAATCCTAGGTCCAAAACCCTAGGTGCCAAAACCCTAGGTCCACTTGACCCGTGTTTTAAGGGCCTCGCTAGCCTACCCTCCCTTCTTTTCTGTGAGGTGCTCCAAAGCACTCGTTGATGTCTTTTTCCACTTGTTTATTTTTCCACAATCCCTCTTCTTTACTGCTTTATCTTCCTTGATATTCTCTTCCAACAACTAGCTTTTCCTTTACTTCCCTCCTTCTTATCTTCTTCTTCAACCATTTCGAATCCTCCTCGGTTTATGTGCCTTCCACGCATTTCATACTTCACCTTTCCTCCTTACTCTTCACTTCCTTACATAACCAAGGGCCAACAATGCACACCCGTGTGCATGATACAATGGAGTGCACCAGAATATATTTTTTGACATTATCCTAAATTGGTGAGTATATTTTTTTTATTTAACCATATAACGATGCACTCTACTAATAGCACACTGATGCTTCCAGTGTTAATTTGTGCAATGGATCTTTTTTAAATAATGCTATTACGGTGCATCATTATTTTCGTAGCACACTGGATAATATTTTTTTATTTGAAATAGCCCTGCTACGGTGCACTAGTTTTGAGGGCATCGATGCGCTTATTGTATAAAACAAATTGATGCATTATGAACTTATAAAATCACTGACATAAAACATCTGCTAAAACCTCTTCCCACTCACCTCCATTAGTATCATCCATTATAAATGGTGTTTTGGGCTATTTTTATAGGGGCATCTGCAAAAACCTCTGCTAGAGGGTCTTTTCCTTGTAGTGTGTGTTCCATCCTCTCTTCTTATCAACACACTAATGCTCTACACTTCATCTTCTTCTAAGGTTGTGACCCCCTGCAACAACCAAGGGGTGCAGACTTCGTCACCTAGGTCCGTACTAGTATCACTACTTGTATCCCTATTGGACATCATCTCCTCTATGCCACACCTCTTTGCGGGCCTATCCTCGTCTGTGCTCCACTATGGAATGACATACACTCTTACAATACCACCTAGTGTAGTTTATTTTGTCTTCATCTTGGACCTGACCCCTCCTCATGTGCCCTTGACTAATTCTTTTCCACCTTTCTCTTCCACTCTTCGTCTTATCTCAACCCTTCTTGCATACCTCTCAACTCTTTTTCTCCTTTTCTCTTCTAGGTACATTCCATACCTCACCTCATCTTGACAGTTTCTGTATCTTCCTCATTAGACCCATTCTTTCTCTTTTTTGAATTTTCCTCATCTTTGCAGAACCCTCCCCCCCCAACGCTAGGGGATTTTACTTAGCCATTCAATTGGGCTCCATGAGCATCAACCCCTTCTCTATGAACAACATTTGTCCAAAGAAAAATTTATTCCAGCATCCGCCTTCTTAGTCCTTCTACAAACTTTATTTCCATCTCACTGAAAGAATCAGTGTATTCCACAATGAATTCAATAATGTAGCTTTATTTTACTCGAGAAAACCAGAAATCAATAGCTCGAGTCCACTTATTTTCCAACGCTTTCAGTTCTTCAATCTTGGTTTGATCCCAAAACACTAGCTCCAACAACCACACCAGAGAATTCCTCTTTAGCCATTCATGCAACAGACAAGGAAATTTTGCAAAGAAAACATCATGCATATTTGAGTAAAGATACTTGCCTTTCCATTTCTTTGCATTCACCCTCAATCCTTGAGTCTCTCGCAGGGAAAAATCATCTTCTTTTTCTTTTATCCAGTCTTGAATTTCCTTTTTATAAGGATGTCAGCTCATTTTTTTTCCTTCATCGATCTCAACAAGACTTCAGGTATTGGAAACAAAACCATTTGTTGGGTTTTTTCATTCCACGTTTGTTCGCGTCCAGTCCTTCTTAGCACCGGGGAGTTTAGACCCAGGGTTCGTCCAGATTTGTCCAACAAAAACCCCAAAGCACCAACATATCAATCCTCGAGCAAGGCCGAGGAAGGTCTCACCCGAGATGAAAAGAGGATCACAAATACCATAAGGTCTCGTGACATGGATGAAGGATAAACACATGAAACATCACTAGGATTGGCATCCATGTAGCTCATATATGATAAAATATTAGGATTAAGAATTAAAACAATACACACACGTAGTCAATTCATACATAATAGACACATAATGGATTAGAAATTTCATATATTTATTACTAGAAGCATTCTATCACATCAAAGATATACATTGCGTAGGATAGATACATATGATATCCATAAAACTTCATATATATACTATATAAAGCCTCTGAATTACAACATGCTGTGCAATGTGCCCTTTCTCAAAAATCAGATATATAATAGACACAATATTATATTCAATGCATTAAAAAATTACAACAGGCTCATAGTGAGCTTGATACTGAAGACTCAATGAACCTCTTGTTCTAAATGTCCAACTAGTCTCATCAACTAGCTAGCTTTGTTTATGATATCAGAGCTTCCTTTTATAGATTTCTTTGATGCAAAGCGTTTTCTCTTTATGCTCTTATCCATTCATTTTTCCGATAAAATTGCCTCGCATTCTTCTGATGTTTGTCAATGCTCCAAGTAGACTTCCTGTATCAAGGGAAATCTTAACTTCCTGGCCAGCTCATCCTCTGGTGGTTCCAAGTCCTCGTATGTTTCTTGTATTAATCATTCGGGGAGATTTCCCGATGATTCATTTCTTGATTCTAGTGGTCATCTTCTTGGTTTCCGGTGCAACTGAAAAAAATTGAACCAACACGAACTAGGTAGTCCTTAAGCTTGGTGCATAATTGACAACAATCGGTCCAATGTGCACTCTATGTCATTCCTCACGCATTTACTTAGGCACTTGCAAAATTATGGATTGAGCTAACACAACTTCATTTTTGCGCGTGCACAAAACTTAACCCAAAAGTTTGGGTGCCAACAC
>JASDQU010308456.1:47100-72354 GCA_032191745.1 Picea mariana | reverse complement strand
TGAAGAAGCCATATTAAATATGTAGATAATGCAGATTTAAAACCTGAAACTAATTATCTAGATGGAAAGATCTCGAAAAGTTGTGTGGTTTTAAAAAAAACGGCACTGAAAACGGAATTCCGATGTGAGAGTTATGCCCCTTTTAAAAAAGGCATACACGGTAACCAAATAACCACGTGATAGTGTAAGCTACTTTATGAAGTGACCCACTTTTATAAAGAGAAGTGGGGATCACTTTTACAATGAGGTTACGTTATAACAGAAAAGTTGCATGCAAAATAACTCTAAAATAAAATATAAAGCTACTTATAGTGATTCACTTTTATACTTGAAGTGAAATACACTTTACAATTTTTAGCATGAACTTTTTCAAAAAAAGTAACAAAAGAGAGACTTGAACTCAAGACCTCTTACTTAATAAGGCAAGTTTTAACCAACTGGTCTAGCAAAACATATTATAATGTTCAAAAGGAGGATTGTTGTTGTTGTTGTTATTGTTGTTGTTGAAGACGGCCTTGGAGAGCATGCTCCAAAAAAACTCTTTCACACAAGAAAAAAATTTCGCTTCTCGATGACAACAAGGGTTAGATCTCGGTTAGCTTACCCGGAAGATGCACCTTTTCCTATCTGTTTCTGATTTTCTGAGATCGCACAAGGTGCAAGGAAAAGAGCATACGCAGATCTAAAAGAGTAGCAGCCCGGAAAAAAAAAATACAAACCGAAATAAAATCAAAACTTTGCAAAAATTTAAAAATGCGTATTCAGACTTTATACCTCCGGATTTTGACTGTAATGGCCATATCTTGGGCAAACGGAAACCTTTTCGAGTGAAACGAAAAGTGTTACTGAATGAAAAGCGTGTTCCAAACGCAATGGAATAGTCCTTTTAGCCCAGAAATGTACAAAAATGCCAGAAAATGGAGATGAGACAACTCGGCTTCACGATCTCCATCTACAATAGGAGCGGGTCTTCAAACAGGCTCTGATACCATGTTCGACAACACAGGTATTCCAACAGAGGATGAACACCTTCAGTAACCACTCACATAACCAGATCAAATATCAACACACCGATGTTTTCACATGGTAAAACCCCTACGGGGAAACATCCACGGCCGCAACCAACGCGACCACTTGGAGCAGTTTATTAATGCAAAGAAAAAGATTACAAAGAGATTTTACAAGAGAATTTCTCACAATCTATCATCGGAAAATGACCCTCCATGCTCTTTAAATAGAGATCATGGACCAATCGGGTGTTAAGCCACGGATCAATGGCCATTAAGATTGAGGAGAGTATGAATCGTCAGATCACTCTATGTCGAGAACATATCGTGACTGTCGGATTGCCTAACTACAAATGCATACTAAAGAAACACACTTTTACCTAACGACATATTAGACCAAGTAGATCTTAACTAACTCCTAAGTGTCTAAATATCCTAACACATTTTAGAATAGAGGAAATGATATGACGTGGAATATGGAAGTAGGTTATGAAGGAATGATGATTTGAGTTTAATTGAGAATGATACTTAGGGATTTGATATGCCACTCTTATTTCAATACTTATTTCATGATGTGTTTATAACACTTGTCTAATCCATTTCTAATAATTTTGGTGTGATAGAGAATAACATTGATAATTGAATTTTTTGGCTCTACAACTCTGTGCAACTAACTTATGAACCCTATGATCCAAATTTATGAGCGGAACAAACTAACTAACAAACTAAATACAATGACACAGATATATGAATAACAATAATAGATATCCAGTGAAAAATATCTTCTATTGAATACATGAAATAGGCTAAAGCTGTAAAACTACAAAACTAAAAACAACTTGCTCAAATGGTGGTAGCTATCTCTGAGAAGAGATGTGGCTGCTATGCACATTCGTCTGAGAATAAATGATTACAATGAGGCTCTAGAGGCCTTTTTAACATTACTCATGAATTTAAAAACCCTAGACATCCAAAAACCTAACCATAGGAGATGAAATTCCAAAAGTTGCGTGGGCCTCGATGGGTAAGTTGGTACCTCAACTTCCCAGGGTCGTAAATTTTGCATACAACCTTTGTTTTAGGCGCGTTATAGCTCGTTGGAAAGGTATTTTCAAGAACTACACATTACGCCATCTAACTCTAACATTGTCTATAGTTTGACTATGGAAAACAAAAAAAAAACATTGTTTAGGGCCCCAAAATGACCTTGAAAGTACAAAAAGATGTGTTGACATGAAAATATCCAAAATAAACCAGTTCAATTAGGTGGGAGGCCACCAATATCCACCTGGAATATGTGTAGGGATTCAAAAAGCCTCAGAAGTGTAGAATTGACAATTACAAAGAAGTACAAAAGAACGTGTTGAACTAAAACTGTCAAGAGGAGCCAGTTGGAATAGGTAGGTGGCCACCAATATCCACCTGGATCAGTCCCCCCCCTTTAAGAAGTAATGGTCTCCATTGCATTGATTTCTCCCATTAGGTGAGGAAAATTCTATTGAATTTGGCCCCAAGTGAGCCACTTTCCTTGGTGTAGGAGTTTCCCTTCCTTGACAACCTGATAAATATGGATCGTCTGCTGGCGAGTGACCTTGACCTGTGTTTCCACTATCTGATTAGTGGATGCTTATTCCATGAACTTAGGGTTGAGCTCTGTTGGTGTCAGCTATTCTGCAATCTCTGAGGTGTCCAATAATGGTGGAAAATATGGCCAAAGGAGGTCCACATTGAACACTGGGTGCAAGCCAAGGAAGGGTGGAGTGTTGAGCTCAAAATAATTGCTACCCATAAACTTGGTGATAGTGTAAGGCCCATAGAGAAGTGGGCAAAGCTTCTGATGGGGCCCTGTAAGGTTCTCTTTATGAAAATGTAACCAAACCTTGTCTCCCACCTGAAACTGGTGCGATACCCTTTATTGGTCATGGCACTGCTTGTACTTAGCATTGACTTTCTGCAAAATCTCATGGACCTATTGGCGGATGTGCTAAATCCACTCAATGAATCTGGTGGCTTTGTCAGTCTCAGTCTAAACATGGGAAGATTTTGTTTGTGTGGTTTCAAGAGGTAGTGCAACATCAATGGGAACCAAGGGTTGGAATCCCAACCCCACCTAAAATGGGCTATGGTTGGTGGAGCTATGGAGAGCCCTATTGTAACTATGTTGAACAAAGGGAAGACTCTCAGCCCATGTACGTGGATGCTTATATTTGTACATGCGCAGGATGCACACAATCATCTCATTGATGACCTATGTTTGGTCATTGGCTTGGGGGTGGAAAGAAGTGAATTTAGTGAGATTGGCGTTCAACAGTGACCAGAGACTCAACCAAAATGTGTTGAGGAACCATCTATCCCGATCGAAGATGATGATCTGTGGTATCCCAAAATGGACCCACACTCGTTTGAAGAAGACCTTGGTAGTATCTATCATTGTGATGATCTTCTTTTAGGCTATGAGGATGGCCATCTTCGAAAATTGATCAACTACCACAAATACAAACTCATTGCCTTTCTTGGTGGACGGAAGGCTAGACATGTAATCCATTGATATGGATTCCTAAGGCTTCTCGAGAGTGAGAAGAGGGGTGTATAATCCTTGCTTCTTGATGGATGTATTGGAAATGTCACAGGTAGTGCAAGATATGATATACTTGTTGACGTCCTGACGAATTTTTTGCCAATAAAAATATTTATGTAGAACGACTACAATTTTCTCCACACAAAAATGTCCTACCATCCGACTGTAGTGAGCCTCCCAAATCGGATTTGCACGCTCTCTTGCAGAGAAACAAAGATTGCCCAGATGGCATAACAGTTTGTCCTCAATGTGAAAATTGGTGACATTCGCACATGTACCCAAGAGTTGATAGGTGGTGGCAAAGTATGGATCTTGTTGTTAAGTTGGGGCTAGCCATATGCCTCATGTACAGAGGAATGGAGCATGGTGGTGAGTGCAGCCAGGGGAGGTCGAATGAGACAGTTAGTGAAATGATTTGTGCTCCCTATCTTATACTTGATGTTGAGATGGAATTGTTGCATGTAGGTGGACCAATTTTGATGGTGGTTGTTCTGCAACTTCCCCTGTGTCTGTATGAATTGTAGAGGCTTGTGATCAGTGTGGATGATTGTCTCCTTTCTCATAATGTAATGTTTCCATTGACGATAAGATTGTACAATGGAATTCATTTCCTTGTCATGGGTGGGGTATTTTCAGATAGTATCTGAGAGTGTCTCACTATGGTATGCTATTGGATGATCATTTTGAGTGATAACTGTGCCTACAACATAGTTAGATGCATCAGTCTCAATCTCGAATGGTTGTTTTAGATCGGGTAAGGAGAGTACTGGAGCTGAGCATAAGTGATTCTTTAAATCATCAAATGATCGTTGTTGTTCCTTCCCCAATGAGAAATTTTCCCTACCACCTCCCTTGGTCACTTGGTCGAGGGACCATGAAATATGGGAGAATCCCAACATGAACGGTCGGTAGAAGTTGGCTAGTCCCAAGAAGATCCGAAGCTCGGTTAGTGTGGTCGGGCTTGTCCAGTCATGAATGACTTGGACCTTAGTTGGATCAACATGTACCCCATGCTCATCAACAATGTAGCCCAAGTATTGGACCATGTTCATGCCAAAGGATCATTTTTCCAAGTTGGAATATAACTTGTTCTTCCATAGAGTGCTTAAAACCTGATGAATATGTTGCATGTGCTCCTCCCAAGTTCTGTTGAATATGAGGATGTAATCAAAATATACCACCACAAAAGAGTTTGTGAAGGGTCATCCATCAACCTCATGAAAGTGGTTGGTGCATATGTTAAGCCAAATGGCATGACCAACCATTCAAAGAGACCTTATTTAGATTTGAAAGTTTTCTTCCATACATTAGTTGGTTTGATGGGAACCTAGTGGTAACAAGACTTTAGGTACATATTGCTAAAGAAATTTTCCACCTTGAGTTGGTCAATAAGGTCATCAATTCTGGGAATTGGGCACTGGTTCCTGACTGTGATGTGCCCGTTTTGAAACATCTCTTGGATATGATGCTTGATTTCGTCATTTTCCATCAACGAGCGACGATAGACTGGTCCATTAGGCATAGGAGCACCGGGGGTTAGATCAATTGAATGTTTGACTTGGCAGTGCATTGGTACCCCGATGGGCGAGGAGAATATGTCTTTGTACTCTTCCACGATCTCGTCTTCTTGCTTCTGTTGCAAAGATAGCCTTTTTGTAGAGGCCATGTATGTGGAAACAACCTTATGCTTACTGTGAGAATGGATCACAAAGAAGATGAATTTCTCAGTCTGTGAAATGACCTTACTGCATTTCTTAGCAGAGATTAAAGAAATAGTAGTAGGTGATGCTACCTCTGGTATCATGTACAATTGTCTACCCAAAGTAATAATAACACTGTGGGGTATAGAATTATACACAACATGTATCTTCCACAAATATGGTTATCCTAAAAGAACATCACAAACTTCAAGGGAAGCAATATCACACAATACCTCATCTTTGAAAGGCTTGATGTCTTAGGGCAGATGACACTGTTTGCTGACATGAAGGTCTCTTCCTTGGCGAAGCCAACCGATGGTGTAGGGCTGTGGGTACAGTGTCATTGGTAGGTCCAACTACTTGATGACCTATGATGAGATCAAGTTCTTCTGACTGTTTCTATCAAAAATGAAATGAAGCAGAGCCCCCTTTACCCACATCTGTGAGTGAAAGAGGCATTCCCCTTCCTCTGGTTCTTTTGGTGCACTAGGATGAACTTTAGTGGTAGCAACAGTTGCACTGGGTTTAGCATCAATAATCCACTTCCCTCCTTATGGATTTGATTTGGAGTCAGAATTGGCCTCTGTCTTGGAAGGTTTCATCTCGACCACAAGTGATTACTTGGAGCGACATTCTTTGGTGTTGTGCCAAGGGATTTTATGGTATTCACACCATTTTCCCGTGTCCTTCTTTGACTTCTCATTTGCGGATTGGATTGGTTATCCTGAGAGTGGACATATTTTCTTTGTCCCTTGTTGTGTGGGTTTGGGATGCCTTTTCCCTACTTCAACTATGAGGAGTTTGCAAATCCAAACTCTCGCCTCTTATGCTTAAATTTATGCTTGATCTTGACAACATATCTATAAGTCGTACCCAATGATGTGATGTCTAGAAAATACATTTATTTTTCAATGTATCTATCCAAATAGTCATGGTATTTGAGCACCATATGTTTCTCAAATTCCCTTATACCCAATTTGGTGCGTAGGGTATGGAAAATATTGGTGAAATATGGTATTGTCTAGCCCATTTCCTGACATAGGGTGGTCCATCTAGTGCACTAGTCCTTGTAGCTTCCAATAGGGTAGTATTGTTCTTTAATGGCATCCCTAAAGAAATGTCATGTGGGGGTGACCAAAAATATTTTATATTCCTCTATGGCCCTTTTCTCAGAGTAAGTATCCCACCAGTCCTTAACATTGGGGATGGCCTTGAGGAGTGAAAAAGTAATATTTTCCCTATTGAAAAAATTGTGAACCAAAAAATACCCTTTGAGCAGATTCAACCATTTATCTACAATATCCGCATCTATCATTCCTTAAAATAATGGAATATCAAAATTTACCTGTACTTTGAAGGGGGTTGCATAATTTCTTGATGAAGATGCATCTCTTGTGGGCAGTTGTCGAAGGATCTATTCAAAGTTGTCCATCATTTCATTCCTTTGTTGGGAAAGGGATTCCTAGAGCAACATTTTAAAATGATATTCTGCTCCATCAGATTTCTTTTCGTTCCCCATGGGTTGTTGTTGGGTTTGGTGCGATCGATTGTGCAAAGGCTTGACTGGTTTGAGTCCCAACTTCTTGTACCTATATCTTGTCGGGGACATGCACGAAGAAAATTAAATGAAGAGGAGACTGCTCTGATACCACTAGTCCATATTTATGAGAGGAATGAACTGATTGATAGAATGGATATAATAACACAGAGATGCGTAGAAAAACAACATATATCCAGTGAACAATATCTTCTATTGAATAAATGAAATAGGTTGAAACTGTAAAACTACATAACTAAAAATAACTTTCTCAAATGGTGGTAGCTATTTCTGAGAAGAGATGTGGATGCTATGCGCTTCTGTCTGAGAAGAAATGATTACAATGAGGATCCAGAGGAATTTTTAACATTACTCATGAATTCCAAAACCATAGACATCCAAAAACCTAATCCTAGAAGATGAAACACCAAAAGTTATGTGGGCCTCGATGGGCAAGTTGGTACCTCAACTTCCCGGGGTCGTAACTTTTGCATACGACCTTCGTTTTAGGCACGTGATAGCCTATTGGAAAGGTATTTTCAATAAATACACATTACATTGTCCAAATTTGACTATGTCTTTAGTTTTACTGTGGTAAACCAAAATAACATTGTTTAGGGCACCAAAACGGCCCTGTAAGTACACAAAGATGTGCTGGCATGAAAACATCCAAAAAAGGCAGCTGGATTAGGTGGGAGAGCACCAGTCTCCACCTGGATTCAGAAAATGATGGAAGTGTAGAACCCATAATTACAAATAAGTACATAAGAACATGTTGAACTAAAAGTTATCAATATGAGGCAGTTGGAATAGGTGGGTGGCCACCAATATCCACCTGGATCACCCTAGTTCCTATTGATGTTTTGGTAGCTGTAGGAGGTATTAACCTCCAAGTGCAACCTTTGTACTTAGAATAGAATATTACATAAGTAAGAGAAACATTAAACAAATGTGTGAAAACCTTAGAAGAGAAGTCAATCCAAGGAGAATAACAATAAAGTATTCGAAGGCTCAAGAAGTCGACCCCACTTGGAAAGGATAGTATAAATAAGGAGGCACATAGCTCATTTGGCCACATAAAATCACTTAGAAAATAGTTCACAAGTGTAATAAGGAACTGTGGTATCAGTTAGGGCACAAGTTCAAGGAGCAACAATGGCAGGTAGGCCGCAAGTCTTTATGGTATCTTCTTCTTGTGTGCTTCTCTTAGTAAAGGTACGCTTTATTGGTATTGTTTTGTTGTTGCATCAATGATGTTTTTGGTTAGGGTTTATCTGTTGGTTCTAATGTGGAATTTTTGGAACCATTCTATATAATAAAATGTTATTGTTCTCAGGGGTGGCATATGTGGATGCCTATGGTTGGGTGACAATGATGTGACATTGTCTATGGTTAAACGAGGATATACAAAGTTTAACATGGGATCAGAGTTGGTTTCCTTCATAAAGGTCTAACCAATGCAAGGAATATGCTTAGTTTCCCCCATTTTCAATCTCGTTGAGCACTTACTGCACCCACCAAGAAGGTTACCTAAGTAGGGTACATCTTTTCCCCAGATCATATCTACAAATTTTTGAAGTTAAAAAATTAGGGTTTTATCATAAAACCCTAGGTCAAGGAATATGGAATTTAAAGGTTGAGTTTAATTTGATTCTTTGAGAAAGGAGGTCACCTTGACATAGTGCATCCATTGGTAAGTTCAAATTTCATCTCTACAAAATATTATATTTTACATCATATTTCCAGTGCTCGGGGGAAAATGGCTATCAATTCTAAGCTTGATGAAAAGCTTGAGGGTGCTGACAACTTTTGAGCATGGATGTATAGAGTGATTCTCATTCTAGAGAAAATGATCTAGAGGGTTTTATTGAATAATAAGTTGTAGAGCCAGAGGGACATGAAGCTAAGGAAAATAACAAGGCAAATCTAGTTAAGGAAAAGAGGATCATTGCATATTTTATAAACGATCACTTGATCCAACATGTATCATCATTGAAGACCAAAAACCAAATTTTTGATGCCTTATCCTGATTGTATGAAGGCAAGAACATCAACCAAAATATGACCTTGAGGACACAACTCAAGAATGTGAAGATGCAGAATTCAGAAACCATTCAATCTTACTTCACAAGGGTGTCTCAAATCAAAGAAAAACTTGAATCTATTGGAGACACAATTGAAGAAGAATATATAATAATGACTACATTGAATGGTATCCCAAAATATTGAGAATCATTTATTCAAGGAATCAGTTCTAGAAGAAAGCTAACGAAGTTTGACAAGTTGTGGGAAGATTGCACTCAAGAAGAAGCTAGACTTGCAACAAGAGAAGAGAAGTTGGGAAATGATGATCAAGCTCTAACAGTACATGCAGGAAAAGGAAAGAGAAGGAAATAGGATCATCCCCCCAAAATTTTTCAAAAGTATTGAAAATCTGAAAAGGATTACTCAAGCAACAAATGTTACAACTACCAGAAGATGGGACACATTACAAGAAATTGTCCTCTCAAGAAAGAGCAGGCCAGAAAAGGAAAAAATAAGAGTCAACAAGCTCATTTCGTAGAATATGATGAACCTTCTTAGAAAAGAAAAAAATATTATGATTCAAGTGAATAACATGCATCGATATCATCTCTTATAGGAACAATCGCTCATGGAAGTGACATGTGGCTTGTTGATAGTGGTGCTTCTAATCACATGATCGGTTACAAGGATTCTCTCTCAGATTTGGTTCAAAAATATTCACCTCATAAGGTGAATCTCGGTGATGACTATTAGTATCCCATCAAAGGAGTAGGAGAATCCTCATAAAAGTTAGATTCTGGAAAACCCTTGAAGATATAGGATGTCTTGTATGTACTCAGTTTGAAGAAAAATATCCGTTCTATCTTAACATTGGAAGATAAAGGATTCAAAGTCACTTTTATTGATGATGAAGTTCTCATGTGGCCAAGAGGAAAGACTCTTGATGATGCTATTGTGATTGTTGTCCAAGAAGGAAGTTTATACAAGTTAAAGGGACACTCAAATTCAACATTAGTACACAACATAATAAATCCAAGTTAGTTATAGAATAAAAGGTTTTCTCACTTACACTACAAAGAATTACCAATCGTAAGAAAGATGGTAACAGGTTTGCCAGAGATTCAGGTGGATCATGAAAGAACATGAAAAGGATGCACACAAGGAAAGAACATGAAGAATCCATTTCCAAGCAGTGACAACAAAGCTAAAGGAGATTTGGGCATCTCACATTCAGACGTACGTGGACCGATGTCAACCACTTCACTTGGCGGGTATGTATATTATGTTTCATTTATTGATGATATCTCACATAAGACTTGGATTTATTTCATGAAATACAAATTTTAAGTATTTATAAAATTCAAATAATTCAAAGCTCTTGTAGAAAATATTTCTGAAAGGAAGATAAATATTTTGAGTTAAGATAATGGAGGAGAGTTCAACTCAGATGAATTCAACACATTTTGTAGAGAAGTTGGGATTAAGAGGGAGATATCTACTCCCTACAATCCTTAGCAAAATGGTGTAGCAAAAAGAGTTAAATACATGATAATGGAGGCAGTAAAGGCCATGATTCATGATCAAGAATTGTCTATGCACCTATGGGCAGAAGCAACTAGGAATATTGTTCATGTGCAGAACAAAAGTGCTCAACGTGCACTTGGGAACAAGACACCAGAATAAATGTTTAAATGAGAAAAACGAGAGTTCATCCACCCGCAGATATTTGGTTTTCCAGTGTATGCACATGTTCCCAAGGATAATATATCAAATTTTGGTCCTTTAGGAAAGAAGGGTGTTTTTGTTGGATACAGTGAAACATCAAAGGAATATAGAGTCTACATCCCTGGTTACCGAAAGATCGATATTAGAAGAGATGTTACCTTTGATGAGGATGAAACATTAAGGAGATAAAGGCAACATCATACACATGAGATCCATGATAAGGAACATGTATCTCCTAGAGTAGTCGCAGACTCAGATGATGGTAATGATGTTGTGCCAGAGGAGCATGGTCCAGAGGAACATGACATGGTAGAACCATAGAGACCTACAAAATCAAATAAAAATAAAATAAGACCATCTTGGGCTCATAAAATTATTTAGCATGCTGAGAAGTATGGTTCCCCAGATGGATATTTCATAGAAAGTAATAAGCCTCGACCAAATTCCATTTATGTGTCATTGTTATGCGATATCATTGATGTTGAACCTACCTATTATGAAGAGATTTCATAAAATAAAGTATGAAAGGATTCCATGATTGAGGAATACCAGTCCATCATTAAGAATGATGTGTGGGATGTGGTTATGATACCGAAGGAGAAATTAGTTGTGAGTTAGAAATGGATTTACAAGACAAAACACTCAATATATGATAGTATCGAGAAATACAAGGAAAGGTTCATGGATGGTGAATTCTCCCAGAAAGAAGGAATAGATTCTGAAGAGACATTTTCTCTTGTTTCAAGGTACACTTTGATTAGAGATATATTTGTGATAGATGCAGTGATGAAATGGAAGGTATATGAGATGGATGTGAAGACATCCTCCCTGAATGGTGTAGTGGAAGAAGAAGTGTATGTGGAGAAACCATAAGGATTTAAGACACATGACAAAGAGACTCATGTGTGTGGATTGAAGACATCCTTGTATGGATTGAAATTATCACCTAGGGCATGGTACAGTAGAATTGATATCTTTCTGATGAGCTTGGGGTTTATCAAGAGTAAAGAAGATCCTAACCTTTACTACAAGGTTTAAGATAGTGGACCAGTGATATTACTGTTATATGTGGATGACCTATTTATAATAGGGGACAAGAAGCTCATCACATAATGCAAAAGAAATCTTGCATCTGAGTTCGAAATTAAAGAACTGGATATGATTCATTACTTTTTGGGTCTAGAAGTGTGGCAGAAATTGGATGAGATTTTCCTATGCCAACGAAAATATGCGGTATAAATCCTAAATAGATTGGATATGATGGATTGTAAATACATTCCCACACCCATGGTGATGAACCTGAAGTTATTGAGTCATACTTCTTCAAAGATAGTGGATGTCACCATATACAAACATATTATTGGTTTGTTGATGTATTTGATGAACACTAGACCATATATATGCTTTGCGGTGAACACCTTAAGTCAATATATGGTTGAAACAAGACGTGTTCACTTGGTTTTGACAAAGAATGTGTTGAGGTAATTGAAAGGTACAATTGACCATGGACTCAGATATGTTTTGGATCATGAGATAATCCTGCAAGGCTATACTGATTCAGAATGGGCTGGTAGTTTCACGTACCAAAGGAGTACATCTGGATGTTGCTTCATTTTGGGATTAGCTATGATCTCATGGTTCAACAGGAAGCAGACTAGTGTGGTACTCAATATGGCTAAGGTAGAGTATATAGCATTGTGGCTTTAGAAGCTTCTTGGAGGATTGTTTGATCTTGAGTTAGAGGCGACTTGTATATGGTGCACAAACAGAGTTGTGTGAAGTTGTCAGAGAACCCGTTGTTTCATGACAAGTCCAAGCATATCAAGATCCTGTACCATTATATCAGAGATATGATGCGGAAGGGAGCAGTGAAGCTCCAGTATGTTGCTAAAGATGAGCATATAATAGATGTGTTGACCAAGACTCCATAAAGGATGAAGTTGATGTAATTTAGGGACAATATTGGCGTGTTATAGAAGGAAGTCCCTCATAAGAGGGAGTGATGAGTCACATATGTGATTCTTGGGGTAGTAGCTTGTAGATTGTGGCAGAAAAAGGTGGTCATTTACAGGAACATTAGTGACTATGGCACTAGTCAACATGACCTTGTACAAGGTTAGCAGATGTCAATCCTTCGGGGTTGATGAGTTTACCAGCTTTTTATGTTGGAGGGCCAACCTATGTGGTTGGAGGTGTTTCCTATCCTTGGGATAGATGGGTAGTGTGTGTGCACTACATAGCCTAAACCTTGTGGTTATATGCCAAGTCACTATGGGATGGATGCATGGTGTGCCAACCAGAAGAAATAGCTCTAGGGATGGTTTCCAAATTCTGTGTGAGATGGTGAGTTATAGTTTCCCAAAATTCATTCGGATTGGATAGTAGCATAGTTTTTTGTAACTGGCTCAGCTACGTATTCCATATTTTGTGTGAGTTGGACAATTGCCTAGTTTTGTATGAGCTATATTCATAGTTTTGTGTGAGCTAGATGAAATCCATGTAATGATATAAGTTATGAAAGGATGATGAGGTTGTTCCCACTATAGAGATGCTACATTTGTTGATGAGGCCCCAAATGCATGATTGTGACATGACCATTAGATAGTCTATGTGTGACTATGGCAGAACCTGTGTGGCTATGATGGTGATACTTGTGACATGATCTGTTTGATCATGAGATGGCCTGTGTGGATATGATGGTGATACTTGTGACATGATCTGTTTGATCATGAGATGGCCTGTGTGGCCATGCTACTTGACACATGATTTGTTTGATCATGAGATGGCATGTGTGGCCATGCTACTTGAGACATGATCTGTTTGATCATGAGATAACATGTATGGCTATGGTAAATATACCTGTAGACTGGTTTGTAAGACAATGTGAGTCTTTCCCATGCCATGTGAGATGGATGGATGTGTTTGAGATCATTACATGAAGAACAACTTAGTTAGTACCTCCCTAGCTAAGAGGGAGAGTTGATGTTTTGGTAGTTGCAGGAGGTATTAACCTCCAAGTGTAACCTTTGTACTTAGAATAGAATATTCCAGAAGTAATAGAACCATTAAAAAGATGTGTGAAAACCCTAGAAGATAAGTCCTCCCAAGGAGAATAATAATAAAGTATTTGAAGGCTCCAGAAAGAGAAGTTGGTCCTAGTTGGAAAAGTCACTTGGAAATGATAGTATAAATAAGGAGGCGCCTATCTTATTTGGACACACACACTCACTCAAAATATAGTGTGCAATTCTAAGGAGGAACTGTGGCAACAACTAGGGTGCAAGTCTAAGGAGCAGTAGTGGCAGATAGGGTAAAAGTCTAAGTAGTAGCAGTGGCAGTTAGGGCACAAGTCTTTCTGGTATCTTCTTCTTGTGCACTTCTCTTGGTAAAGGTACACTTTATTGGTATTGTTCTATTGATGAAGCAATGGTGTTTCTAGTTAGGGTTTATCTGTTAATTCTAGTGTGGAATTGTCAGAATCATTATATCTAAGAAAAGGTTATTGTGCTCGGGGGTGGCATATGTGGATGCCTATGGTTGGGTGTCAATGATGTCACATTTTCTATGGTTAAACAAACATATCAAAATTTTAACAGTTCCCTCATGGTGTCAACTCCTGGTGGAGGGGATCCTCCCCCTCCTCCTCCCCCCACCTAGTTGGGCATAGATGCATTTCAAGATCTAGTTTCAACCATTACAAAAACGATGAGGGAACCCTCATCGAGATTCATCAGGAAGATGTACAAAATCTCAAAGGTCTCATTTCATGCTGCCTTCTCCAAAAACCTCTCCCTAAGATTCGTTGAGAATGGGCTCATTAGACAATTCACTGGGATATAGCCATCCCCTCATGCCATGGATATCTAGATCAAAATCAACTGGAAACCTCTCATCCAAGGGAAGATCTAGTATTCCTTCTGTGGTAAGAATTTATTTTTCTTTTTGTTTGAACACAAGTTTGATAGAGATTTAATATTCATAAGTGGGCCTTATTTCATGGGATCCTGAGGTATGTATCTTGACCATTGGACTCCTAATTTTAGTTATGAGAACGACATCAATTCAAAATTTCCAGTTTGTGTAACACACCCAACCCCCTATTCACTCTTAGGCTGGTAGGATGTTTGGTTTTCTCATTTTTATTTCTTGGGATGAATATTTGGGTCCATCTGTGCCTATGTGAGGACTTCTCTTATTACAACACTGATTATATTAAACTCTTTGAATTCACCATAGAAAATCACTATGGGTTTGGATATGGTGATTAAGAGCCTGGAAACCCCCAATCAGAAAGTCAAAACTACTCCTCAACCTTATAACAATGATATGAAGTTGTTTAGACTCATTCTCATCAGGATGCTCAAGTGCTAGGGTTGAAATCCTCTCAGATGTCACTACTCTAATGGATCGTACTTATGGATCCAATCGTCCTCGGACCCGAGTTTACAATGGCTATGATTACCTCAGTACCTTTACCCATGTGAATGGTATACCTCCAATCATTCAGTTTGTATATTACGAACATGAGCCATGGAATCTACAAATGAGATCAACAAGTCATGCATCGATCAATGGTTTATCTCTATTATTGAAGCCCCTTTCCATCGGGGCATTTCCATTTATATATCGTGGACCCCTCCTAATACATGCACTTCTACTATCATATGCCCCACGTTATTCTTATCCAATGGACATTGTATGCATCGGGATTTACATCTATCCACTAGTTAAGATTTAGGGACCCTCCTCTTCGGAGCGATTCAAGCTAGATAAAATGTCTAAGATATCATGGAAAAATCCCCAAGAGATCCACGATCTTCAGGATTCCTTTTTATAGGACTCATACTCTAACCCTCTTCTCAGACCTCCGATGGTCCTTACTCTGATACATTAGTATTTGGATATGACGGTATAGAAATAATCCTAGACACACTTCGAAATGTTGACAATCATTGTTGAATTGGTGTTTCTCTATCAGACTCTTAAAAAATTTCCCCATCTAGTCACTCTGATGATAATACCCTTCGACCAATGGTCCAAATATGTTCGCTCCATCGAATCAACGACTGTGAATCTCCCCATATTAAAACACTAATTTTATCCATGGTAACAATGTGAATCCAGAATTAAACCTTTCAAGGTCTCTTCTATGTTTTCTCTAAGGTTATACCAACTCTTAAGAGTCCCGAAGTTCACTCTTAAATAGACTAAGGAATTCTCACTTGATCTGGATGGAATATTTGCATATCTTGGAGGCTTTCCACCTAAGACATGTGACTCTTTCAGGAATTATAGTTCCTCCTCCTAGACAGGGCTCTCCCAGACACCAGGTCACTCCTTTCATTGTCCAATGAAGGATATCTCCATATCCTGTAAAATTTCCTCTCAAGGGTAATGGTTCCCCAAAATTAAGAGTCTCGGAGTCTACACAGAGAACCTTCCCAATGACTATGGAATCTCTTTGCCAGTTTCAAGATGTATATTGTATTCATATCTTGCAAGCTTTCCATACAAAGCCTTGTAACCTCCATAGGGATATACTCTACCCTTACACAATTCTCATGGGTTCATAAGTCTAATAGGTTGGCCAATGGTAAACAAACATGATTACTCCACTTTACTTAGGAAATAATTCATACATACATATTTTCCTATTTAATCATGAAATAACGGATTTACATCCACACATTAAGTTAAGAATACTTATTTGTTCAGTAAATGGCAGTAGCCAACTGACTAAGAGATGACACCTTTCCTCCCAACCTTAGGCTATGCTATAGAGTGCCTTCATACAACATGCCACCCTTGTGCCAAGACATGATACCACAAAGGGATGGATTTAGCTATTTGTAATATTTAGAATGATCTAGGAAGGTTACTCTCCTTATTTTACTGACAAAAGAAGAATTTCCCCTCTTCCCACTGAGCTCAAGAATTCCACAATTTTATCAGGTAGCCTTCATGTTGGATTTCCCTTGCAAAAGGATTTGCTTCTCTGTTAAACGATCCCTCAATGAACTCCATTAACAATGTTAGTTTCTTTTCAGTAGGTACCAATCTAGAGTCCTCTATAGATCCAGTCTACATCTGGGTCTTCTCTATTCCAAGGTGATCATCAATCGTTTGGACAAGCTTTCTATTTTCTTCAAGAATAATTTTCCAAATTCTTCTCTTTCTCAGATATGTGCAACTAAAATCCTTTTTTAATTGCACCATCTGTTTGTGATTTTAAAACTGACCAACTCTTCCAAACCTTTTGTTGCTCATTCGTTGTTTCAAAGTGTTACTCCTTCGTTTATTTTTCCTCTACACATATATTCTCCTCTCACATGTATGTTATATGTGTGTGTGTGTGTCTGTGTCTTGCATCTCTCTGGCTTCTCTCTCTTTATATTGGTGATGTTTTTCCACCTTTGGTCTCTTCCTCCTCCAATCCTTGGGATTTCCCTGACCTCTATCCAAAGTGACCTCTAGTCAAGGATCCAAATTTTTTAAGGGGAAATCCAAAGATGTACTTCTATCAGGTTTTTCAGTTGACCCTTTCCTCTTCAACGAATCAGATCTGTCAGCAATATTGATTGCCTCAACCACCAATCATGTCTCATTATAATTACTCACATGGCTCCATGTAGGTTCAAGTACACTGGCAGGTGTGCATTTATGTTTGCATTTGTATGTAATATTAATAAGCAAGTTTCATGTTTTACTCACTAAATTTCTTAGCATCCACCTAAGAAATTCTTCCTCACCATTTGTCCCACTTCAAAAATTTCGCCTCATCAATTACCACTTGTGGTATCATGGAAATTACTCAAGGATTTTCCATATCATTTGGGTTTCTCATGTTTTATACTAATCAAAACATAAATAAATGATTCATAATCACATTATATGAAGTCTCATCATAATTACAGTCATGGGGGAAAACATGGTGTTACAGTTTGGGTTCATCTCCCTTTCCTTCCATTGCATTTTTGGAATGATGAGACCATTAGAAGTATAGAAAACAGCCTGGGAATATACACTAATCGATCTAGACCATGAGAGGGCCTCCAAGCTTGTGAACACATTTGTGTGAAGGTGTATCTTGAAAATGGATTACTTGAATCCATAAAGATTACACTGGATAACTGGACCTACATACAACATGTATACTATGAGAAAATCCCATTCAAAAGTAAGGCTTTCCATGAATATGGACACTTCGCTAAAATCTTCCCCAAAATCCAGCTGAGTCAACGTTATCCTAGAGATTAGGAGAAATGGAAGAATTAAAATAAAAAAGGGTATCATGTAAGTACATAATCCTAGTAGCCCCCAGAAAAAACCACTCCTCAGGACATCCCAGGTCCATTTTCAATTCCTCCACCCAATTCAGGAAGGGGAGGTGGAGGATCAATGATATACAAAAACAAGTATGAAACTCTATGAAACCCTGAGGAAACCTTGGAATAAACATAGGAAATACCTGCAGTGGAGGAAGAAATACCAACTCAGGAGGTCAAAATCCCACAACCATCTACAAGGATCCAGACCCTTGTGTCTCTGGGAAAATAAATACCCATCAATCCCATATTGGGCCCCAGGCCCAAATAAGGCATCCTTGTTATTCTTGAGGAAGAATCATATGGGAAGTTAGAAGATGAGTTGGGTAGAGACTTAGGTTTGAATATCTTGGTAAAAAAGGTAGGAAGAAAATCAAATCGTTGCAAAAGAAAAGAAATAATGGATGAGGAGAAGGATTTGGGATTACAACACACACTAGAAATCACTCTCAAGAAGGATGAAAAAGTGATGCAGGAGCATATTTCCTCCAAAATCAACTTGGTTTGGATGTTATACCTAGTGGTCTTGAGTTTATTTGGATTTAATTGTTTAAATTGTTGAAATTCCTATGTTTTAAGGAATTCTAGAAGGCTTGGAATGCATTGTAATAGAGTTAGTTCTCGAGATTTGTGAGGACTTAGAGAGATATTAGGGTTGGTTGTATCTCTCTTGAATGAATTGTGGATCTAGAATGAGGATTTAATGGATCTATATGATCCTAAGGGATTTGTATGAGGGTTTTTAGGATTTGAAATAATTTGTAGTTTCAGAGTACTCTTGTGTTTAAATTTTTAAGCCTATGAGCATGAGGGAGGCGACCAATTGAAAGGAAATCAGGCCATCCAGAGAGAGAATCAGACCAAAGAGAATGAGAGTGGGAAAGACCATTAAGGAAGAAAATACTTATGTAATTTGTATGTACAATATTGATGATTGAGTAATGGAATCACTCTATTTTGAGTGTGGCATGGGAATTTCGTTCAAAGGCCTTCGTGTAATGTGAGATTGAATATCTATTCATTGTATTAATGTTCCTATATTGAGTGTTAAAATTCCATATCAGACTTTGTATATTTGTGTTGTAGGTTTCAGGGTTAATTCTGAATAAAACCCTTAACAGAGAGTGAAAGATAATTGTAATGGTCAAATTGGATCATGATCAAGTTGCCAATTAACTTTGAATATGGTTGGAACAAACAAAAGTTGAATTATTTTTTGTAAAGGAAGATCGTGAATCAAATCCCTTTGAAGAACTAGGAAGAAATCCTTTGCAAAGTAGAAAGAAACAACAATAGTTCGATAAAGAACAATAGTTGATTAGGACCATAGATTCATCGGATTATTTCTTGGCTCATATGTCAAGAATGAATGATTGATATTATATCTAGTATCTAGATATATGGCTGAAGATAACTCTTAATTTAGAGTTTGTTATGAAGAATCCCAAAGTCTTTGGAGTTGTGTATCGGAGTAACAAAACCAAAATTACTCTAAAAGGATGAGTTTGATCGATGGTATAGATTGGGCGACATAAGTGAATGATCAATGACGTAGATTGACTGGAGAAATAGGTAGGTTTGTGGTCTAGAAGAAGACATGTGGCAAGAGATTAGTGGCTATCGGAGTTAAGTCTTTGGGGTTGAGTGAATGCCCCTATAGAAAGAAGTTCGATGAGAAAAGTACAACCAATGGTCGAGATGAGTTTGGGATGATATAGATCGGTGTCGAGAGGGAGACATGTGGTGAATTTCTATTGGATGTCGAAGTAGACCCATCAGGGTCCAATAGTAGGAGAAGGTCTGATAGAGTGACATCGATAGATGGTGGAGATCTATTCAGAGTTGAATAGATCGACAACGTAGGAAAATACATGTGGCAGGTCACCAGAGTGACATGTGGCAGTTGACATGGAACCAGAGGTGAAATCATTGAATGAGAAGTGGACATGTGGTAGTGATGTGGATGAGTATGGAAGAGACATGTGGAACCCATGTGTAAGGATGAAAACCAGGACTTGGTACAATTCATTGAAGGGAGAAGCATTCACCATCGTATATCTCATGACATATCGATGGTGGACATGCCATTAAAAATTCATAGTCCAAGAGGGACGTGAAAGACTATTGAAACTAACATTTCAAAGTGTGGCAACTCCCAAGATTCCAATAGAGGGGCTCCAATACAAAGGAGAGTGGAGATAGTCCAACATAAAATTCTAATCATCCATCGGGAAAAGGGATTAATGTTCAAGATTGATCACTGATCAAAATCATCTGTAGCCATTTCAACTCCGAGTCATAATCAGGATTGTCATTTCAGTGATGATCAATGATGTAGAAAGAAAGGCTAAAAAAATTGTGATAATATTATGAAGAGTTAAGCCCCGATGACGTTAAATTTGTGGTCATGGTGCTTGGTTCTATAGTAAGGAGCACTAGGAAGAGAGAGCTAGTGAATTGAGTTTAGCCGCATGGTTTTGAGCACACTGAATTAAGGAGGAGTAAAACCTTATTTGATCTCTAATAGATTGGTGTGAGAAACAAAGAATTGGAATCCATGTTCAAGATATATTTGGGATCGCACAATTAAAATAATCGAGACCATATCAAGATCCTTGAGTTGAGAAGAATTGAATGTCAATAATTATGCACCTATGGGAAATAATAAGCTGAGAGGTCATCAATTTTTGGTATCAGAGTAGGGTTTTTCTATGAATAGAAAGGGTCAAGATGAAGATTTGAAGTTGGAGAAGGGAGTCTATGAAAATTTGTGTAGACAAACCAAAAAAGGAATTGGATATATAATTCCTTGGTGGATTATTGCATGTATTGATCATATACTTTTATAACTTTTGTAAAAATATAATTGTGAATGCATGTAGCAATAAGAGGAGAAGGGTAATGGTTGATAACCCTTACATCTAGTAGAGATGTGAGAAAAAGGAAAAGGAGAATCTTGTGGCATAACCTTCCAGCAATAGATGTTGTAAACATTTCCCACTGGGGATTGGAAGTGAGCAGAACAAGAGGAGTTCTCTAGAGAAAGTGAGCAAGAGCGCAAAATCTAGAGAAGAGCAGAAGAGTTCTCATAAGGTTTTAGTGGAGAGAACATATAATACCAAAATGTTGAAGCTCGGGAGGAATCTTGGTGAGGTATTAGGTAGAATATGAGAATATTTTCTACACAAAGAGGCTACATGAATCTCAAAGTGGACTAGGATAAGTTCACCAAAGGAGGAGATGAACATGACTATTGATGGTCATTATAAAGGTTCAGGAGGAAGCCACAATAGAGGAAAGGAATATGCCAAGGGAAAAGGTATAAATAGGATGATTCAAGAGGATATTGGCACATGATTGGTTGAGTTAAGGATACAACTTAATTACATTGGACAATTGCTACAGAAGAAGGTTGAGGAAAACCAGAGAAAGGGATGGAATTTGAATAAGAGAGTCAAGTGACCTGTGATGTAATTATTTGCAAGGAAGCTGAGGAAAATATTGAGGAGATTGAAGCACAAGTTGAGTGCTTTGCTAAAGAAGGAGAAACTCAGAGGAGTTGAGTTTGGAAAGAGGTCACTGGTAGAAGAGAGATTTCACTTTTGTGAACCAGAGTATGGAGGTATCCTTGGAGAGGATGAGGAAGAAGAGAGACCTATTGGGAGTCTCATGAACTATTTGGGAAGTTCATATCAACATGAGGATGTCATAACATAGAAAGGAAATGAGGCTAGTGAGTCTTATGTTTTTAAATATAACATATTGTGTATGGTTGAAGGTTGTGAGAGGGAAGAAATTGGACAATCACATGGAACTGTCATAAAGACTATTGAATATGGAGATATGCTTTTTGAAAGCATAGCAGTAGAACATAACCATAATTATGTTATGATGGGAGATTAGATTTTACCTCATGAAGGTATACAAGGAGAGGGATACACACAAATTGCAACTCAAATTGTAAAAAATGCATATGTTGATGAGAGTCTGATGAGGTGTTCAAACCAACACAAGAGGATGATGCCAGGAGAGGTGGATGAGAAACTTGATTCTACATTGGAGTAGATCAAGATGATGCTGGAAAATTCAATAGAGCCTTTAGAGTCTCATAGTTTTACTATTGATCTTTGGTGTGTGTTTGCAGGTGTTGAAGAAAGAAAATGAAGACATCTTCAGAATTTTGTCATGGAGAAGGAGGAGACAACATTTTCTCATGACGATGATCGGTACCTAAATAATTTTTTATTAATTTATGTAGAGATGGAGGAGGAGTTGCAGGAACTTGTTGTTGTAGAGAACAAGGAAGAGGATGAAAGAAACCAATCAGATATACTAGTTTTTATGAAAAGCTAAGGATGTTGGAAGACTAGTTGATCAATCCAATGATTGATAAAGAGGACTACATTACAGCTGCAAGTACCGAGTTTTCATAAATGTTTAGTTACAACATTGCAGAGGAGAAGGTTGAAGATTTAATTCAATCTCATTATGAGGATGAAATTGTAGTGCCTTACGACAGAGGTATGGATGAAGAGGAATTACAACAACCAGTGAATGACAACAACAAAAACAAAATTCAACAACAAGTTTGCAACAATGTTAGGTACAAAATAGAGGATAGACTGGACATGGAGATTGAGGAAATGAGGATGTTGATTATGAAGGTGTCTCAAAGGAGGCATACCGAATTAAAGAATATTTACATCAATAGATAAAATGGGAAGTCCCAGACAACAACAATACACCAAGACAACACGACAACAAGGAAAACAATCCACAACATAAAGTTTGGGACCTAGGAGGACTTCAACTAATTGAAATCATGATTAGGAGATCATGAACACTTTTTTTCCCTTGGGATTCTGATGAAGGGGCATCCTACCTCGAAAATAAACTTGGGTTGGTTAAACCTAGGGGTCTTGAGTTTGTTTGGATTTAATGTTTTAAATTGTTGAAATTTCTATGTTTTAAGGAATTCTAGAAGGCTTGGAATGCATTGTAATAGAGTTATTTCTCGAGAGTTGTGAGGACTTAGAGAGGTTTTAGGGTTGGTTGTATCTCTCTTGAGTGCATTGTGGATCTAGAATGAAGATTTAGTGGATCTAGAGGATCCTAAGAGATTTGTATGAGGGTTTTTAGGATATGAAACAATTTGCAGTTTCAGATTCCTTTTGTGTTTAAAATTGTAATATTACGAGAACGAGGGAGGTGGCCAATTAAAAGGAAGTCATTCCATATAGAGAGAGAATTAGGCTAAAAATAATCAGAGTGGGAAAGGTCATTAAGGAAGAAAGGCCTTATGTATTTTGTATGTGCAATATTGTATGATTGAGTAATGTAATGACTCTATTTTGAGTGTGGCATGGGAATGTTGTTCAAATACCTCAGTGTAATGTGAGATTGAATATCTCTTCATTTTATTAATGTTCCTATATTGAGTTTTAAAATTCCAGATCAGAGTCTGTAGAGTAGCGTTGTAGGTTTCAGGCTTAACTCAGAATAAAACCTTCACCAGAGAGTGAAATATCATTGTGATGGTCTAAATTGGATAGTGGTCAAGTTTCTAGTTAAATTTGAATATAGTCATAATGAACATAAGTCAAATTATTTTGTGTGCAAGAATATCGTGAATCGAATCCCTTCGAAGAACCAAGAAGCATCCCTTTGCAAAGTAGGAAGAAACAACAACCGTCCGATCAAGAACAATAGTTGGTCGGGACCGTACATTCATTGGACTATTGCTTGGTTTATGTGTCAAGAATGAATGATTGATATTAGATCTAGGATCTAGATCTACAACTAAAGATAAATCTTAATTCAAAGTCTACTACGAAGAATCCCAAAGACTTCGGAGTTATGTATCGGAATAACGCAACAAAAATTACTCTGAAAGGATTAGTCCGATTGATGCTATATATTGGGAGATAGAAGTGAATGATCAATGACATCGATTATCTAGATAAACACATAGGTTTGTGGTCCAAAAGAGGACATGTGGTGATATCTTAGTGGCTATCGGAGTTAATTCTTCAGGGTTGAGTGAATACCCTTGTAGAAAGAATTTTGATAAGGCAAGGACAACCAACAGTAGGGATGAGTTCAGGATTATATAGATTGTTGTTGAGAGAGTGACACATCGAGAATTTCAATTGGATGTATGAGTAGACCCATTGGGTTCCAACAACAGAAAAAGGTCCGACAAATTGGCATGGATAGATGATGGATATCTATTCGGAGTTGAATAGATCGACGACTCAGGAAAAGACATGTGGTAGGTCACCAGAGTGACACATGGTAGATGATAGAGAACCAAAGGTGATGTCATCAAATGAGAAGTGGACACATGGTAGTGACGTAGACAAGTACAAAAGAGACATGTGGCACCCACGTGTAAGGCCAAAAACTAGGACTTGGTACAGTTCAACTAAGGAAGAATAATTTAGGGCTGTAGATATTGTTATCACTCCGTAATTTCCTTGGCCGTGGGACGAAAACATAGAGGTAACCTTCAAACTACTTTGGGAATTGGCAACTAGCCTTTCCAATCCAATAAGGGCTTTCTCTTGCTGATTTTCGATTAGTCCAGTGGCTAGATCTTCTGCAAATGAAGGTAGGGTTTATGAAATGGTGGTTGAGCCAGAGAAAACACCATTGGGAATGGAGTCATAAGGGTTGAGGCTAATGATTTGTTGGATTCTGGTCATATTGAACAAAGACAATTCAAGGGCAAGGTATAAGTTATCTCCTTAAGCTATTGGAATGTCGTTGTAATGGAGGCTTGAAAGGAGCATAAGGTTTACCAACCTAGGGCATCAATTTTAGATGAATCCTAAGATGATAATGTAAGAAAAAAAACATGAATGTTCCAATACATGTAATAGAACATCAATGTTCCAGATGAATTCTGAAACATAAAATTTTACTCAAACATCTTAGAAGAAAACATACACATGAATTGATTCTAACAGGAAAAACATAAACTGAGAGATCACACATAAAAGGAAAGAACTTCACATGTATCCTTGAATTCAAAGCTGTTCAAATACGTCTGATCCAGGCCAAATTCATTAATCTCATTAGAGTTTAAAATATGCACCAGAACGGTCTTCTCACACTCGTGCCCACCCCGTGTTTATCAATTTTACAAAATATATACAAATGATTTTCCCTACGCTCAAGGATTCGAGCTTAAATCCTTTACTACATAAATACTAATTAGTTACAATAAGCTAACAACAAATTTAGAACTGCTTGCTGGAAAATAGAAATCGGTTTTGACTTCATTTAATACATGAAAATACTTTAAAAAATATGAATGTTTATCATTATGCCAGTGAGCTTAGGAGTTGACGTGGAT
>JASDQU010308456.1:35435-46890 GCA_032191745.1 Picea mariana | reverse complement strand
AATTAAGGATGAATACCACCTTATTTGAGCACTGATAGATTGGTGTGAGAACAAAGAATTAAAAGCTCTGTTCAAGAGAAATTTGGGCCCACGTAGTTAAAATAATCGAGAACAGCTCGAGATCCTCGAGTTGAGTAGAATTGAATGTCAATAATTCTGCACCCGTGGGAAATAATAGATTGGGAGGTCATAAAAAAATAAACAAAGGGCCAAGTGGATCCATGCCTCCAATTAGGGGGGAACCCAAAAAAAAAGGTAAATAATGAAAATAGTCTCCTAGAATTGGAGAGGTTTGGGGAATAAAGAAAATATAGAGTCAATGAAGCAATTATTAAAATTGAAAAAACCTCAAATCCTTCTGATCCAAGAGACAAAAATGAAGGACTCGTCAATCCTTCAAGAAAGAAACTATTTTTGGAAAAATGAAACTGGGATTGTAGTTAGCTCAAGGGGGAAATCAGGTGGTATTTGCACTCTATGGAGCCCATAATAATTTCAATTGATGGAGTGTAACGATACTCAACATTGAATTCTATTCAAATTGGTGCAAATATCATCAGACAAGAATTTTCTTTTGATAAACATTGATATTCCCAATCAATATCATGAAAAGAAGGAATGTTGTCAATTTTTGCTTGAATTATCTAGTGAGGGTTCCATCGAAAATTTTATTTTCACTGGGGATTTCAACAACACCATTCATCACTGGGAAAAAAGGTGGGGCTCTATCACCAGGGATCCCTTTTAGGAAAATATTGAGGATCTTGTCTCCTCCTTGAAACTTGTAGGCATCAAGCCCTCAAAAGGTATCTACAGTTGGTATAATTGCAGGTCTATCCCTAGGTATATCACTGCTAGGCTTGATTGATTCCTTGTAAGAAGATACTTCTTGACCAATCCTTCCTTTATTTCCTCTCTCATTCTCCCCTAGGCAGGCTATGACCACAAAACTATATCTCTTATTTTCCCGGAGGTAAAATATCTTAGGCCCATCCCTTTCTGTTTCAGCCCCCTCTAGATAAGTAACCCTTCCTTCCTCCCCATGGTGTCTTCTTTCTGGTGTTTTTAGGTGGTTGGATCCTCTATCCATATCTGAGAGTAGAAGCTTATTGCGTTAAAAAAGGAAAAATGGATTGTGTTAAATTGATCTTCAAAGATCTACTTATTGAGATACAACAATATCAAGAACAATTGGGAAAGGTGGCTGACAAGCTGGAGGAAGGGCCATTCACCCCTACATTGTTGAAAGAGTAAGAGAAAACTTACAAGTAGCTACAATCAACCCTAAAGAAGGAGGAGGAAACATGGAGATTACAATCTCAAAGATTATGGATTTAAGTGGGGGATATAAACACCTCTTTTTTCCATAGGAAATGTAAGGTCTGGAGAGGGAAGAACAATGTAGAAGAGATAAAATTGGACGATGAAACCACCCTCACTTCATTTGAGGATATTAAGAGGGAAAACTTCTCCCATTATGAGACATTGTACACAAAATATAGATTAATAGAAAACAATATAAGAGATCAATATTTTTAGGATGGAGAAAATGTTGAGATCATAAAACAGGTAATAGAGGAGTATATTTTAGAATATATTTTACAATTTGATCTGGATAAAGCTCTAGGACCTGACAACTTCACTGCCCATTTTTACAAAAAGTGTTTGAATAATATAAAGTTTGATTTGATAAGAATGATCCAATATGTCCAGAAATCAACAAGAATGGGGGGCATAACGAATTCGAATTTCTTAGCTATAATAACCAAAGAAAGAAATGCTTCCTCCTTCTCCCATTTCAGGCCCATCTCTCTTTGCAATGCCTCATACAATATTATTTCCAAAATTATTTCAAACATACTACATAAGGAAATCCATAAACTTATATCACCCAATCAAAGAGGGTTTGTGGTTAAATGACAAATATGGGACAATATAGTTCTAGCTCAAGAGGAAATACACTCCAGTAAGGGCAGAGGGGAAAAAATAATGGTCATAAATATAGATACGTCCAATGCTTTTGATCGAGTCAGACATAACTTTATTCTTGTTGTTCTAAACAAATTCAGATTCGGTCCATCCTTTATTCGCTGGATCAGAGCCTGCATAAACAACCCTTGGATTGCACCTTTGATTAATGAACACCCCACACTATTATTCAAAGCTTAAAGAGGAATTAGACAAGGTTTCCCTCTGTCACCTCTTCTATATATTCTAATGGCGGAGGCACTAGGAAGAAGGTTGGAACATAAGAGAAGGAATGGGAACACACATGGTCTCAGAATCATTTAAGGCATCAAAAGGATAAACCACTCCGAGTTTGTAGATGATATCCTCTTTGTAACGTATCCAACCACCCACAGGCCGGGATATGCCACCTCAAGCTCACTTTTGGACTTCTTTTGACTTCTGATCTAACATTTAAAAGATGCATCAAGTATTCACATGCATAGATCAATATTCATGCTACAACATAAAATAAATGAACCATATGTCGTACACTGCAATAACCAACAAGCATGTATGCTATGGATACAAAAATCATAGATAAATGAATACATAGTGGAATAAATACACAAGTAAATAAAACCATAATAGAGAGCACTTATATTTAATGAAACGAATCACCAACTGGATGGAGACCAAGGACGTTCCACCCAACCGTGGACACTATTGTTCCAAGTCTCAACAACAATGTCAATCTCGAGCTAGGGATATGAATCCACAAGGACAATTACAGAGTGTCTCTAGGATTTTGAAACCAGTTAGCACTCAATATCTCACAGGATTTTAAACACCCACAACAATCCAAGTACATTGACTCTCTTCTACCCAGCCTTCACAACCTGAGAGAATGGACCCCATTCTCTTCCACACAATCCCTCAGACTATCCATCTCCTTCCAAGGCTCCAATGCAGCTAGTCCAGAATCTCCATGTTGGGACTCTCAGGATTCATAGTTGTGATCAAATATGAACACATGCCAAAGAATCTCATCCATGTAGGCCTTAATTCATGGCTGGAATACACCAACAGTCTTTACAGCCAAAAATACCATGGCTCGTCTTCAACAATTCGTTTTTCCCTTCCCAAGACAAAACAAAAATGAGGAGTGAATGAGTGGAGTGAGTACAAAATGATAGGTGTGACAAGGATACATGAGTGAGTGAGTGAAAGAGTGAAGAAGAAGAAACCCCCTATAAAATATAAATAATTATAAATAAATACCTATCCCCTCAATCCCCCTATCTTGTGGAATCATATCCCCCTATAACTCTTGTTCTTGTTCGTCTAGTAGCCAATGATGTATTTATTATTAATAATGATCAAACATTACATTTCCTAGGCACACTGGAATATTTCAATTATTTGGGCACTCTGTCATTTCATGGATTAACAAAATACATTATTTAATATGGGGTTCAAAACTCGGGGTGTTACATCCCCTCCCCCTTATTTTGGCATTGTCCTCAATGGATATACAAAACAAAAACAAAAACAAAAACAAAAACAAAATTTCAAAATTTATTCAAAAAGTTGTGAGTACTTTGCCTGCATGGCATCCTCATGCTCCCAAGTAGCATCTTTAGGACCGTAGCATGTCCACTATACTTTTACCATCTCTATAACTCGATTTCGGAGCATTTTGACTTTTTTGTCCAATATTCACATTGGTTGGACCTAAAAGTATCCCTCTGTCTCTACTTGAATCATATGCCAATCAATAACATGGTTAGGATCATGTACATATTTTTTTTATCAAATAGACATGAAATACATTATGCACATTCGTGGAAGAAGGAAATGCAAGCATGCATGCAACTAGCCCTATTCTATCCAATATCTCAAATGGACCACAGAATCTGGCTGCTAGCTTTATACAACTACCCAACTTCAAAGAGCTCTTCTTGGGCTTCACTTTTAAAAGCACATTCTCCCCCACTTTAAATTCTCTAGATATCATGTTCTCATATGAATAAATTTTTTGTTTGTCTTGAGCTGCCTTTAAGTTATGCTTAATTCTAACCACCTGGTCTTCCAAATCCTTGAGCAATTCTGGCCCAAGTACCACTCTTTCTGTTGGGTTGTCCCAAATCACCAAAGTATTTCATTTTCTATCATACAACACTTCAAATGGGCTCATTTTCAATGAATCTTGATACCCATTATTATAGGAAAACTCAACCAAGTGCAAGTAATCTTCCCACTTAGATGGCTTATCCATCACATACATTCTCAACATGTCTTCAACTACTAGTTTGACTCTCTTTGTCTACCCATATGACTGTGGATGGTATGCTTTTCTAAAGTTCATATTTGTACCAAATCCATTAAAAAATCCTCTCTAGAAATTGGAAGTAAAATTTGTATCTTTGCTTGAGACAATTGTCTTAGGTATCCCATGTAACCTAGCAATCTCTCTCATGTAAATTTCAGCAATATTGGTTGTTGTATGAGTCATTTTTACAGGAACAAAATGAGAAGCCTTTGTCAGTTTATCAACCACAACCATGATTGTATCATTTTTCCTTGTTGTCTTGGGAAATTTAGTTATAAAATCCATGGTTATCACTTCCCACTTCTTCTCTGGAATTGGTAATGGTTGTAACAAACCTGCTAGGTTCCTATGCTCAACCTTCACTCTCTGACATTCCACACATCTGACAATGTAATCCACAACACCTTTTTTCATTCCTGGCCAAAAGAATTGGCTTCTTACTGTTGCAATAATTTTCTGGTAACTGGGATGTCCGACATATGGAACATTATGCATTTCCTTTAATACGAAATTCCTTAGTTCTTCGGAACTAGGAACATAAATTCTATTTTTATGCATCAGTAATCCATCTTCCTTCATCTCATATTCGTTAATTTTTTGTTATGCATTTTCTTGTTGTAAGATTTCTTTTACCTATAAGTAATTTCGATCTATGATAATAACATCTAAAATTCTTCTCTTTAAATCTGGTTGATGCATACTAACAGTTGTAGCATGCATGAAATGTACTCTTCTACTAAGTGCATCATCAACTTTATTTTTTTTTCCTTTGATATGATTGATGTCGAAATCGTATTCACTTAAAAATTTGGGCCATCTTATTTTCCTGGCATTCAAAGTTGGTTGTTCAAAAAGATATTTCAGATCACTGTGGTCTATCCTTAATTCAAATAACTTTCCCCATGATATAATTCTTCCACGTCTTCAAAGCGTGAACAATGGCAACAAGTTCCAAGTCATGTGTGGCATAGTTCCTCTCATGTTCTTTAATCTTTCTGGACTCATAATCGATGACATGTCCATTTTGAGTTAGGACTCCACCAAGTCCTTCCTTGCATGCATCTGTACATACCATAAAACTTTCATTTGGGTCCACAATCTTTAAAACAGGTGCAATAGTAAGTAATTCCTTCAACAAATTAAAGTTCTCTTCACACTTAGATGTCCATTCAAATTTAATTCCCTTCTTTTGCAAAGAAGTGATGGGATGAGAATTCTTAGAGAACCCTGCTATAAATATTTTGTAGTAACAATCTAATCCCATAAAATATCTAACTTATTAAACATTCATGGGTGCTGGCCATCCTCTAATGGCTTCAATCTTCTCTAGATCCCCTGCTATACTTTGTTTTGAAATAATGTGCCCCAAGTAATGGATCTGTTCTTGGTAAAAATAACACTTACTAAGCTTGACATACAACTGATGTTACCTTAGTGTTTGCAATACCAATCTTAGGTGATGTTTATGATCTTATTCTGACTTAGAATAAACAAGTATGTCGTCCAGGAATACTATGACAAACTTATCCAAGTAATTTTTGAATATGCCATTCAATAAGCACATAAAGATGGTTGGTGCATTGGATAGTTCAAATGGCACCACTACAAATTCATGATGCCCATAACTGGTTCTAAAGGTTGTCTTATTGATGTCTTCTTCCTTGATTCTTACCTTATGGTATCTCAATCTCAAGTCTATTTTGAAAATATATTTTCCCCTCTTAGTTGATCAAAGAGGTCATCAATTATGGGTAGAGGGTACTTTTTTTTATAGTGGATTTATTCAACTATTGAAATTCACTACACAACCTCAAAGTTCCATCCTTCTTTTTGACAAAGAGTACCAGTGCTCCCCAAGGTGAAACACTTGGACGTATGTACCCTTTCTTCAAAAATTCTTCCAACTTCATTTGTAATTCTTTTAATTTTGGTGTACTCATTCTAAAGATGTTTTTGATACTGGGGTAACTCCTGTCATTAAATGAATAGAGAAATATATCTCCTTGTTTGGTGGCAATCCTGGTTTTCTTAGAATACATCTTCAAATTCTTGTAGTACTGAAAATTATTCAAGGCTTGGCTCCTTTGTGTTTTCTAAATCCTTCACATGGGTTGCATAAAATTGACATCCTTTTCTAAAACATCTCTTCAACTGTAAGGCTGAAATCTCCCTTATAGAGATGGGTATTGGAATTCCTTTCACAGTGTTATGTTTTCCTTCTTCATCAAGACATGTAAATGCCTTGTTATGACAATCTAGGAAAGCATGATGCTTTTCCAACCAATCCATTCCAATTAGAATATCATAAGATCCCAATGGTATAATATTTAGATCAACATTAGTATTCACACCATTATAAATTATGGAACAACCTCTGACCATATCATGGATTCTCCTTTTGGTTCCAGTGGCTAGCTGAACTAAACTTGATTTTTCAAGCTTAGTTTTCTCCAAATGTAATCTATCCACTATTTTAGGATCAATGCAACAATGACTTTCTCCCGAATCAATTAAAATAACAACATACTGATTGATGATCTTACCTTCCACCTCGATCATATTGGATTGGTACTTTGCTTGTCTATCATCTAAGGCTGCATAAATTCTTCCCACGTCTTCTACTATTGTTGACTCTTGGATGTTTTTCATGGTATTCACTCTGTCCTTTCTGTGAGGGAAATCCTTGGACATGTTATCTTCTTTGCATTCCCAACATTGGATTGGTGGTATTCCCCTTTTTCCCAAGGAGTCTTCTCTCTTGGATTCATCCTTAGCATACTGGTCTTAATGATTTTTATTTGGGCTATTTCTATTAAAATGAGGTTTGAATCCCTTCCTCCTCTTATCAGATTTATTCTTCTTATCCTTCCAAGATTTCTACATGGACTCTTTGCCCTTTCCTTTCTCATAGAGGTACTTAGCCTTCCTGATGGTCTCAGTCAAGGTCCTAGGTTCATCATATTAAATCTTCTCTTTATAAAAGGATGGCAGTACACTTAAAAACCTCTGTACTTTCACCTTCTCTTCTTTGATAAGCCCCACATACTTTAGCATCCCCAAGAAATTCCTTTCATACTCTGCCATGGTCATGATTCCTAGCCTAAGTTCAAATAACTTCTGCATTTTCTTGTCATAGAAGTGTTCTGAAACGTACTCCTTCTGAAAATATTTCTTGAACTGCTTTCAAGTGATCCTATTCTCATTTATATGTTCAACTTGCTTCAGCTAATCCCACCAAATAGTAGCTTTCCCATGTAAATGTTATGTGGAAATTTTGGCTTCTAGGTTTGATGAGTAGTTATGCAATTGAAAATACCTCTTGATTCCAAGCAACCATGCCTTAGCATCATCTTCCCTTTCACTTTCACCATCAAAGGATGGTGGCTTAAGATTTCTCAACTCTCCTTGCATACTGTCCAATCCATGTCTTCTTCTTTGGTGCCTAATAGGGGACACCTCTGGACTACTTATGGAATCTTCAGATGCATAAAATTTCCTTTCCAAATAGGTAGGTGAGTGATGCTTATGAGTTTCATTAGCACTTCTTGAATAACCAGTTCTTTTGCGGTTGTCTCTTCTTTTATGGCATCTTCCCTCTTCCTCCTGTTTTGAGTTTGATCCATTCTTTGTTTTCCTCTGCAACTAATTTAAGATTTGCATCACTTGAGCATTTATCTGATTTTGTTCTCTTATCAGTCTCTCATTGTCTGCTTTGTAACTCTGCACTTCTATTTTCAGGCCTCTCACAGTCTCTATCAATGTTTCTTTCTCCCCTTTGTCCTAGTGTCTGTTGGATTATGTCTTTGCATGAACAACAATGATATTTTGACCTTTGGCCTCCTTATCATGGCTAGAATCTCCCTCTCCTTCTTCCATCTCTCGAATATGAATTCTAAACTGATATGTTTACACCCCCTTAATTATGAAAAATGTGAAAGCAACCATTTTGTTCTCAATTCATGAAGAATATATTATCATTCGCCATATTATAACCATTCCATGTTATCCTTTAGCTGATATAGAATTCAAATTCTGCATAGGCGCTTCCTTCACACCACTTTCGATGTGACCATGGCTCGAAACCATGGGTTTATTCATTCTTTAGCGCCTCCCCCTATATTCTTCTACACAGGAGCTTGTTCGTACACAATGTTCGAGGGATTAGTCACTTCTGGATCCTTTTTCACCTCAAATTGACCCCCTCTTTACCTTTTCATGAGACCGACATTGGGACCAAGTCCTCTAGAATTTGGCCTTCGACTATTCTCCCTTGTCAATCTTTGATTTCTCCAGGGGTTAAACTTTGTCAAAGCCCTTACAATAAATCTACTTAGTAGATCGGACGGTCGCGATTTGATATCCCATTGATTGGATGGTTCCGCCCCATATGGAGGTTTCAACGAGATCGACGGTCAAGACTTAATCAAACATTGATATGGACAACCTTTATCAAATTGGGACTTTAGTGCTCTGGGACTCTGGAACATTGCAACTCCCAAGTCTCTCAACTCCCCCAGAGTGATATTCACCAAAGTACTTACGCCATCCTTCCATTGCGAGATCTAACGACCATGACTTAATCAATCATTGGGACGGATGATCCATATTCATTTTGGTACTTTGGCACTCTAGGACTCTCGGACATTATAACTCCCAAGTTGCTCAACTCCCCCAAAGCGATATTCAATGAAGTACTTACGCCATCCTTCCACTATGAGATCTAACGGTTGAGAAAGGCCTCGAAGGGGCCTTAGATCGACGATTTGCATGAGTTCTCAACTTAGGTCTTCAGAACTTTTGCTGGTAGAGACATTGAACACCCCCGAAGGCCATACTTTCGAAGTTGACACGACATACTGACGTCACCCATGGTGATGTGAACCCATGGCATGTGTGCCACATGTTACTAAAAAAATAACAAGTTAGGGTCCAAAAGGTACTGAATCTGGAAGACACATGTCCCCATATGGCACCCCTTCCACATGGCCTATGATGCATCATCAATCAATGGATGATCTACATTCTATTCTCCAGATTTGACGGTCTGCTTGATTTCACATATTGCAACTTTACACTTCTTGGTTTTGGCACTTTGAGGCTTCGACACTTCGGGATTTTATCTATAAAATACCCATTAATAGTCAAAGTGGGGAAGTTACGAAGTCTAGAAAATTCACTAAACTTCCACCATTTCTAGATCTGATGGTCAAGATTTCCCCCCGAAGTCCTTCCCTCGATCTAACGGTCGATGGGGAATTCAGGACTTTGATTCTCTAGGACTCCAGGTTATAGTAGTCCTAAAAGGTTCAATTATCCCGAAGTTAAACTTCCCAAAGTGGTCAACGCCAGATGACCATGATCAATGGTGGAGATTTCCCCTGAGCCTCCTATCATATTGGATGGCCGAGGGGACTTTGTGACTTCGACCTTCAACATTTCAGGATTTTCCCGCCTACCATAATCGCTGAAGCGACGAAGTTCCAAAGTCTTTCATCTCATGCTTGGGTTTGATCGACGATTGACGATCGACAAGCTTGATCTGACGTTTGTGAATTGATATTTCCCAACCTCTGGTTTCTCCTTTATTAGATGACCCTTGTTCACCTACCTTCTGATCTAACGATCCATAAATCCTTGATCAAACGGTTGTGATCGCTTCCAAATTCAAAAGGGTATGGTCACGGTTCTATAATATGCACGATGCTCTAGCTTTTGCAAGATCCTACAACACCATCTCTCCTGAGCTTTATGATTTCAAGGTCATATTCAATCTTAACCATAATACCCTGGCCAACAGTTCCGGTCCTTACCAATTCGATATTTCAACTAGAAGCTCTAATACCAATCTGTAATGTATCCAGCCACCCACGGGTCGGGATACGCCACCTCAAGCCCACTTCTGGACTTCTTTTGACTTCTGATCTAAGTTTTAAAAGATGCATGAAGTATTCACATGCATAGATCAATATTCATGATACAACATAAAATAAATGAACCATATGTCGTAGACTTCAATAACCAACAAGAATGCATGCTATGGATACAAAAACCATAGATAAATGAATACGCAGTGGAATAATTACACAATTAAATAAAACCATAACATAGAGCACTTATCTTTAATGAAACAAATCACCAACTGGTTACATGCCAAGGATGTTCCACCCAAACGTAGACACTGTTGTTCCAAGTCTCAAGAACAATGTCACCCCCAATCTAGGGCTATGAATCCACAAGGACGGTTCTAGAGTTTCACTCGACTTCTGAAACCAATAAACACTCAATATATCACAAGGATTTTAGCACCCACAACAATCCAAGTACACCAACTCTTTTCTACCCAGCCAACACAACCCAAGAGAATGGACACCCTTATTTGCCACGCAGTCCCTCAGACTATCCATCTCCTTCCAGGGCTCCAGTGTAGTTGGTACAAAATATCCATGCTGGGACTCTCAGGATTCATAGTTGTGATCAAAGATGACCATAGGCCAATGCATCTCAGCCATGTAGGCCTTAATTCATGGTTGTAATACACCAACAATCTTTATAGCCAACAAAACCATGGCTCCTCTTCAACAATTCGCTTTTCCCTTCCCAATCCAAATCACGAATGACGAATGAATGAGTGGAGTGAGTACAAAATGATAGGTGTGATAAGGAGAAATGGGTGACTGAGTGAAATATTGAAGAATAAGAAACCCCCACCACAGACCAAATATGGGTTTGTGTAATTCTTGGAGTTAAGGAACCACTTGGCCTTCCCCCCAAGAAGCTCATGTAATTTTTATTCTCCATTAAAACAATAATGGGTAAATAAAATATAAATAAATACTTATCCCCTCAAGCCCCCTCTCTTGTAGAATCATAGCCCCCTATAACTCTTGTCCTTGTTTGTCTAGTAACCATTGATGTATTTATTATTAATAATGATCAAACATTATATTTACTATGCACACCGACCTCTTTCAATTTTTTGGGCACTCTAGCCTTTCATGGATTAACAAAATACATTATTTGATACGAGGCTCAAAACATGGGGTGTTACACTCTTACTTGGGTGGGGCCTCTTCAGTCATGGCTGAGCACTTCAAAATAATCCTAGATCAATTTGTATTGGTGGTAGGATTCTTAGTCAATAATAATAAGTGTCATCTATATGACTGAAACACCAAT
>JASDQU010308456.1:6903-20626 GCA_032191745.1 Picea mariana | reverse complement strand
TTTTCCTTGAATAGAAACTTGAGGAGGATGTATTCCATATCATCAAGAAGATCTAGTATAAAGTGATGAAATAATAAAGGAGCAATGATTCTCTATTGACATGATAGAGTAAACCATGCTTATTCCTTTGAGGATTGTATGAGAATGGTTGTGAAAAATCATTAATTGAATGATTTTGAAGTAAATATACAAAAAGGAAATTGGTGAAGTGTGCTTATGGTAAACACCCATAAACTTATATCGATGCATGTGGTTAAGTGCATGAAAGAAAAATTTGGATACAAAACTGAAAGAATAATGTGCATGTGTGAACGTGCAAACTAGGGTGCATATTAAAGATGCATGCTTATATCTCTTATGGAAAATTTTGGGTAAACCTATGAAATGATGAGACTAGAACTGACTCAATATAGAAGTCATATCGGATAGTAATGGGTATGCAACAAGAGAGTTGCATGATAAATAAGTTCCAGGTGGAGGAACTTGTAGTATACCCAGGGAGGTAATATTGGGTACCTAACCCAATGGGAATGTGGTTATGTATTATTAGTGGAATTCATTGAATACATGATAATGTGGTTATGTATTATTAGTGGAAGTCATTCAATGTAAGTTGGACTAAGTCCACTATGTTAAATAAGGCCCACTATGGTAGTTAGATATCATAAATGTGAGAAGACTCTCTAGAATATTCCTAGGAGATAGAGAGAGTTATATAAATAAGTGTAAGAAATGTAATAAATCATAGTGAAGATTATTATGAATGTATCAAGAATTTCTTGAGGAGTGCATTCCTTCCTTAAGGAATAATATATGGTGTTACCCTACCTCAAGGGTTTTCTCTATTTCTTGTGTTCAATATTTGGTGAATGGCTTGGTTTATTCTTGTTGATATTGTGGGTTTATTTTGAGACTTATCTTCAGATTATTTAGGTAATTAACAATTGGTATCATAGCACTTTCCTTGGCCAAAGAAGGGGAGAATTTTTGGCTCTTTTTGAATTTTTTTTTTCTCATGAAAAAAGAGGGCGAGACACTCATGGTTAAGCTTCATGAGATGAATTTTGCAAAACAAAAAATGGATATTTGAATTCCTCTTGGAAAAAAACCCAATTTCAAAAAACAAATCAGCTGAAACAGATTCCGGGAAGTGAAGTTATTAACATTTTAAATTCGACTATTTTTCAGGGTTTTCTGAAAAAAGACACGCGATTCACACAGTAAGTTATAGTTCTATTTTTTTGGTTTTCATAGAAATATGTATTTTACAGGAAATTCTGATGGCCCTAGTATTGAAGAAGTCATAAAACATAGGAAGTCATTTAGAAAAGAGCATTGGAAAGTGATGATCAATTTGAGTTTACAAGGTGCTGTAGCCATTTGGTGGAATTCACTTAACTATAGAAAAATGATGGCATTCTCTGATGAAGAATTTGAAACAGTACTTTTAGTAAAATGGTCTCCTGAAAAAGTAAAGAAAGAAGCAAGGGTTTATTTTCATGTGGAAATTATATATTATAGATTCATGGTTGTAATAATAAAGAAAATATCATTGTTTCTATTAACCCTAGTTGCCTGCATAATTTTATGAATGTTCAGTTGGTCAATAGATTGCAAGTTCCTGCAACGAATGTTCAAACTACATAGGTTGAGGGTGAGAATGTTCAAATTATTAAATATTTAAAGATCACCATGGAATAATATGTGTTGCATTGAAATTTTTATGCTATGGATATGGATGAAGTGGATATTGTTTTGGGATATCCTTGGATGGAATCAGTTGGTACAATTAATATTAATGTGCAAAAGAAGTTTCAAAAGATTTGGTATAAGAAAAATAAAGTTACATTGCAGGATGTGTCTCCTAGTAAGAAATATGGGCCCGTGGTGGCCAACAAAGAAGTTATTATAGAGTCTGAAGTTGAATCAAAGGAAAATTTTACTGAAGGAGATAAAGCAAAGCCACAAGAAGGACACAATAATAAATCCGAGGTCATTGACTCAAAGGCACAAGGTGTTACATATTTGAAGAAAAAAAACCATATTCTTACAATTGTTGTATATCGCCATCCACATCATATAGATAAACACTGACCATCAAGGTAAGGGAATGAGCTTCAACACATTTATGCACCAACAGGGCACCAGAAAAGAAACTGGGAAAGAGGTGCATGGAGGAATGCCAACACTGCAGGAAGACATCTGTATAGAAAAACAATCCCATGGAAACCCCGACATGATGCAGAGCAAGATCAGGGTGGAAAGGCAGCATATGGACATCATGTTCAATTTCCATTAGGATGGATGGATGGTCGTACTTGGTACCAGTTGGCTACATTGCTTAGTCGGTCATATTGTATGGTTTCTTCTCGTGTTTAAAGGATGAAACATGTGAAGGAGGATGGAAAGTAGTATACCTAGGGAGGTAATATGGGGTACTTAGGGAGGTACCTAGTGGAAATGTGGTTATGTATTATTGGTGGAATTTATTCAATACATGAGAATGTGGTTATGTATTATTAGTGGAAGTCATTCAATGTAAGGTGGACTAGGTCCACTATATTAAATAAGGCCCACTATGGTAGTTAGATATCATAAATGTGACAAGACTCTCTAGAATATTCCTAGGATATAGATAAAGCTATATAAAAAAGTGTAAGCAATGTAATGAATCATAATGAAGAATATTGTGAATGTATCAAACATTGCTTGAGGAGTGCATTCCTTCCTTAAGGAATAATATATGGTGTTACCCTACCTCAAGGATTTTTTCTATTTATTGTATTCAGTATTTGGTGAATGGTTTGATTTATTCGTGTCGATATTCTTGTTTATTTTGAGATTTATCTTCATATCTATTAAGGTACTTAATAGAACTGGGTAAAGACTCTGGCAAGAAAATAGATTTATAATGCTTATGACTGCTGGAAAATTAGGCAAATAGAGTTATAATGTTAATGCCTATTGGAAAATTAGATAGTAGGATGCAAGCCTATCTATATAATAATCTTATATTACGTTCTAAATATAATGCATGCCTAGGAGACGTGCAAGTGAATGTTGACCAACCTGATTTTTGGTGACTGTGCAGAAGGCACTAAGTCAAAATTAAATTATAAACTAAATCTTATTTTTGTGAGTATGTTGCTTATTATCCAAGAAAGTTCAAGATAAAATTAATTGAGACTACTCAAGGGACGAAGCAAGAAGATCCCAGGAGGGATAAATTATATAATCAAAGAAGGGAAAAGGATTAATACTTTTCTCACTATTGAATTGTGAATAAGGAGACAAAGTTGTATGATTTAAAAGAGCAGTTGTGAAAGTAAATACAATTGGTAAATGAAAGACAAAATAAACTAATAAATGTGTTTAAATGAATGATATTGGTTACGCTATGTTGTGTGAAGGCAATGAAGCCTTGGAAATAGTTCAATAAAGATGAAAATATCTAGGAGTGTAAATGAATTAGAAAGAGGGGGGAGTCCCTTGATTATTTCTTGTTACCTACTGTGATTCCTTGGGGAGAGAAACTTATATTCTCATGCAGGTAAATATTTTTTCATAAGAGTGTTGATAACTGCACGATGATAAACACAACTAAAAAATTTGATTGTGTTTGAACTCACAAAAACATTGGGGATAATGTGACAAGTGCATACAAATATACTAGGACATAATGTTTTTCTAATTTAATTGTTGCGGTACATGTACTTTTATTTAACATGACAACTAATGTTATTATGAATGCGATGATATATGTCATGTATAGGAAATATTGGAACTGACGGGAAAGACAAATACCAATGATGGACAACCTCAGGTAGAGAATAACTATAGGAGAGTTGTTGATAGAAAAGAACGTTGAAGGGACTTAAGGATCCCCATGAAGCACCACTGATAAGGTAAAATTAGAGAGGGTGTTGAAAGCTAGAATAAGTATAACAATATCATGCCCATGAGACATGAGAAATGGAAAAGGATTGGGTAAGAACCCTTCTGAAATGTTTTAAAATTTTAATATTATGCATATGATTTTGAGTGGTTGTTGTATGCCATTGATACCCAAATAGGGTATAATTCAGAAACGAATATATCTTGAATGATGGAGGTATGAGCCAATAGAATATAAGGATGATTTAGATCCTTGCAACAAATGCATGCATGAATGTGGCATGAACATTCAGATCAATCAGGAACAATTAGGAACTACAATACTCTTTGTTAATGGATCAAGGAAATGTATGTTCGCATGAATAGATGGGTAATGGACTTCCCATCATCGAAGAAGGGCCTTCTAATGTCCTAGCATATTTATGAAATAATAAAGAGAGGAAAACATAGGTGGCCATGGACTTTCACACCCTGATTGTCAACAAAGAAGGAATGCTTAAATGCATTTGAGTGAAATTCTGAGTTTTATGTGTGTTGATCGGAGGTAATGATCAACTTGCAGTAGGAAACACAATCCTGTTGTAAATGGAAGTATGGATAAAGGAGCCATGTGATGATAGGGTGGTTGAGTCCCAACACACCATGGAAAAGTGCCTAACAAAAAGTGTGGTAATATGAAATCAGTATAGGAGTGCATTGTGGGTGAGTGTGGCCATTTACATCAACACATTGATTAGCTTCATTTAATTACTAAATTGTATTTGGAAAAATGTAGTATCCTGAAATAATGCTTGTGAAAGGAATAATAATATTTCATATTATTTTATATCATTGAACAGACAAATATGATTTAATGGTTAGTATACACAATTTTAAAATTGTTTGGAAGCCACTGCAAGTGTGAAATGAAGATATTTGTGCATGATAACTAACAATTTATTTAGGGGAGGCAGGTGCGGGAGGGGTTCTGTTCAGCCCTAGAGGACACATATTGCTAACTTACTCATGGAATTTGGGTATAACCACTAATAATCTAGAAGAGGCCTATGCACTCTTCAAAGGATCTCAACTAGCCCAGGAACGACAACTAAGGAATGAAATCTCAACCAGTTAATCATTCTAGGGGACTCCAAGAATATAATTCGGTACTTCATAAAAAAACAACCCCGAAGAATTAAAAGATGAAAAGGCTCATAGAAAGAACCAAAGATATGCTATCTTCCATGCTCCCTACCTTCTATCATATTCGGCACATAAACAATGGGATAATAGACAAACAAGTTAATATAGTTATAGGAAGAGGCCTAGGTCATCTAGAAGTCCAGGGAAGGTTCTTTTTCTAGATCCCCCCTAATGCCTCAACCCCCTTGGGTCTGTGCTCCACCTAGCAGCCACCTCCATGTGACATTTCAACGAAAAGGTATTTCAGGACAACCAAACGTCAAGCCCGAGGGACCAGTGTACTTGAGCATCCTCTAGATTGTGGGAGCTAGTATGACGCAGTTCACGATTTTGGATCTCTTGGGACGTAAGGAGTTATTATTATGTGGGAACCTGCTATTGTTGTCTGTAAGGTAGCTAGAGAGGTAGTGGGGGGGCCCAGAGGGCCCATAGTGATAATAGTGGAGGTCATTCAATGTAAGGTGGACTAGGTCCACTATATTATTAAATAAGACCCACTATGGTAGTTAGATATAATAAATGGGTAATTAGATANATATAAAGGGGTTCAAGCAATGTAATGAGACATGAAGAGAAGTATGGTATTTGGAGCGGTATCTCAATAGGAGGATGCCCCCTCGAAGAGGCAAATGAACAGGAGAGGATCCCTTCCATAATAGGATCCATTATATGGTGTTTCCCTACCTCAAGGGTTTGGTAATAATAAAGTGTGGTTTCTTCTATATTACTTGTGGATCTATTGTGTATTTAGTATTTGTGGTGATTATATTTGTATTTAGATATTTGGTACTTAACAAGTGGTATCAAAACACTTTCCTTGGGCAGACATTGTGGGCAAATATTTTTATTTTTGCAGTTTTTTTTTTTTCGGAGCAGAAAAAAGAAGACCACGACATTATCAAAGTTTTCAGTATATTTCGGTGCAAAATTTATAGAAAAGGGTTGTATATCTGAGTTTCTCTCAGAAAAAAACCCAATTTAAAAAAAAAAATCGACCGAAACGGAGTCCGGAAGGTCAAGATATTGAGGTTTTAAAATCTGTAATTTTTCAGGGTTTTTTCTACGGACGACGGTGCGATTTGTTTTTATTTATGTAGAATTTGGAGGCTAAATCTTCCCAAATAAATTACATATCTGAGTTCCTCTCACAATTTCACCCAATTTCAAAAAAAAAAATCATCCAAAATGGATTCCGGGAAGTGAAGTTATGAGCATTTGAACTTCAACAGTTTTTAGGGTTTTTCCAGAAAAAACCGTGATTTTCTGCCGAAACTTATTGGGTCTATTTTGGGGGTTTTTAGATGGATATTTATTCTCAAAACCTGAAAGAAATTCTTGAATCATTCAAATCCCAATTGTTTCACACATTGGATGAGAGATTGGATGTGTTAGCACAAGGCCTCACAGACAGCCTTACAAATATCATCACAGATGGCCTGAATGACAATTTTCGTAGTATTCAAGATTCATTGAACAACATGCAGGAGATATTTCTTATGCAGGGCCTCAGGGATGAATATAATCAGGAAATATATGCTTGGTATGATTTTGAGGCAGATTGTGATGATTGGTATATGGATAGTTGTCATTTCTGGGATTAAAACCACTTCCATATTTTATTTGATGACTCTACTCCACCTTCTGCAGAGAACATCAATGTCCTAGATCAGGAGTTAGTTACCAGCATTCAGTCTGCATATTCTACAGTGATATTATTCCTTCCATATTTTGCTACGACCATTTTCCACTATGTGGATGGATCTTCTTATTTGGATCCACATGATAGGTGTCAGTGTTTGAAACATCATTTGGAGTTGGTTATTGGGTTCCAAAATCTTCTTCGGGGAGTTCATATGAGCACTTGGACATGGGACCTAGGCTTACAATGGTGGTTGGACTACTTCAGCATGGTGGATTTCTTTTCTACATGGGACCCTGGTTCTTCAATCTTCTTTAACATTATGGTCCACAATTATCCATGGGACCCTGGTATATGGTTGTACATCAAGCGTTGAGGACAACGCTTTCATAAGAGGGATGAAATGTAAGGTATCTAGAGAGGTAGTGGGGGGGCCTAGAGGGCCCATAGTGATAATAGTGGAGATCATTCAATGTAAGATGGACTAGGTCCACTATATTATTAAATAAGGCCCACTATGGTAGTTAGATATAATAAATGGGTAATTAGATATAATTAATGTAAGAGGGATTCTTAGAAGGTTCTACTTCTAGAAGATTCCTCCTCTATAATGTTATTAGGAGATGATAGCACTATATAAAGGGGTTCAAGCAATGTAATGAGATATGAAAAGAAGTATTGTATTTGGAGCGGTAGCTCAATAGGAGGATGCCCCCTCGAAGAGGCAAATGAACAGGAGAGGATCCCTTCCATAATAGGATCCATTGTATGGTGTTTCCCTACCTCAAGGGTTTGGTAATAATAAAGTGTGGTTTCTTCTATCTTACTTGTGTATCTATTGTGTATTCAGTATTTGTGGTGATTATATTTGTATTCAGATATTTGGTACTTAACATTGTCATTCCACGCCCACCTAGTCTCCATCTCCCTCACCTCCTCATTAATTTAGCTCGCGTGAATGGCTTGTGAAGGGATTGAATCCATGCTCCACAGCATGCATATACTGACAGAGCCTGCCACAACCTCATTTGAGCATCATTCCTTCCCTAAGCTCGCACATAATCTGTTCTTAGCCACAAGGGGAATTCAATATGGGCAAAGCCCGATTCATTGTCTTTGCTAGCTCAAGAATAATTCGGGAATGCAATGTTTGTATGGGGAAGGGATTTTAAAGGGAATTGGAAGCCAGAACCCAAAGAACAAATCTAACAGTGGTGGTGAAGAAGGAAAGGAATAAGAAAGCAAAGAGGTATCCATGATCAACAGTGGCACTGGCATGTTCAAAGGCTACAACGGAGGCCACTACAAAGGTGGAATTGTCTGTGGAAATAGCAAAAGGCTCCAAATTGTTATTAGCTACCTCACTATCAATTTAGCTAGAGGAGAAGCAACTAAAGGCAACATCGAAAAAGGAAATTATAGAGGCCAACAATACAAACGAGACATAAAATCGGGAAGCATCAACAACAATGCAGATGAAGGCTCCAATAAGAAGCATAGGAAGGTTCCAACAACAAGATTATTTTCTAAAATGGCCCAACATCCAGGTCATGAGAGGCTGGAGGAAGAGTTGGTTGAAGACAATTTCTCCACCACCCAACAATTGGACCTGTGGTTGGAATCCCATAGCTCCACTTTAAACTTCACTCTGGAGACCCTGGCACAACACCGCTCCTTGATCAACCATCTCCAAGACAAGGTTGACTATCTCAGACGACAAGGGGAAAGAATTGAAGCAATGCATGAATTCATAACTCATAATTCTATAGAGCAAAGCCAGAATGAGGAGACTGGGATTAGGGAAGACACAGTACTTCCAGACCTGAATGTAGCCTTGGAAACACTGCTAGAATAAGAATGAGGCCCAATTTTGCAAAAATGGTGAACTTTTATTATTTTCGGGTGATAGTTATGTCTAGATAAGCCCAATAAAATATATTACAATAGTATATTCTATGGAAAAATCCTTGAATAAATATTTTGATGAAATTATGTAGCTGGTCTCCCAAACCAGCACCCCCGTTTTTGTACTCCGCGACTTTGGTTGCACCCTTTATATATATAAAAAAAAATAGTTTTTGTAAAAAAAAAAAAACTAACAATTTGTTTGGCTGTGTGAAGAAGGAATTGCAAGAAAAAGGGTCTTGAATATGGCAGTGTTGTAATCCCACGAGGAATACCAATGCTTGTTGAGCCAAAATCCTATGAGAAAGAATATATCATGCTTGTAAAATCTAGTTCCAATATGGAATAGATCTGAAAAATACAAAAGTGAAATGAAACCCGTGAGTGGCAGATTTCAAAGAAAATTATTAATTGAAAATTGATAATGCCATCTCACAAATTCATTGTATGCATGTGATACATGTGATATTGCAGGTCTATCTTGGAAGGACAAATGATGGATATCAAAATAAAAAGAATGGAAAAAGGATATTGTTGTAACATGAGAACTCTGTGATATGTGATGACCACCTTAAAATAATTCATGTTACGGTAACCTTGGATTGAGGGACACTTCAGAAAGATCAAGTCGAAGGGACATCTTGGCTGTAAGACTCGAAAAAGTATCTAAAAATATTTCTGTGCAATAAATATCTAGGTGGGAAAGATGGATCACCCGGGGGGCTATATAGCAAAGAAGGGGATGCCTGAGCCTAAGCTTGGAGGGTGGATCGATGCAAGGAAGATGATACTTCAGTAGTTCTAGTAAACTATTGGTTGAGGTCATGCACACAATGAGTATGTCAAGGAAATAATGGGCCAATATTTTAAGACAACCATCTGGAGGCAGATCCATGAAATGCACAAATAAGTATTGTGTTGGTATGTAAATTTTCCCTTGAATTATGAACAACAATAAAATATTTATGCATGGACATTTTGATTATATGCATGTTGTTCGAAATTGTTGTAGGCATATTTTGTAAAGCCAGAGTCTGTGAAAGGACCTTAATATGAGGAGAAAAACAATGTTGAAGTAGATGAAAGATGAAGGCATGATAGGTGCTACTGATAAAGAACATCGAGGATGGTCCCTTTGAAGGGGGAAGGGATTGTAACACCCCTTCTCCTAAAATTATGATTATTGTAATTAATTATAATTAATGATTTCCATGAAATGGCATGGAAACATTGTAAATGTAATATTGTTTGATTGAGAATTCCAACTAGTTGAATGATGGGTGAAGCCTTAAGTACTGGCCATGATACACTAGAGGAATGAGAGGAGATCCATTAAGCTAAAAGACCCCAAGCCACTTTTCTGAAGTACTATGTGGAAATATTCATCTTATTTCCTTAGCCTTGATTTCTAGACAAATCAGTAATGAGGAGGGGTTGGTAGTTGAACAACCAACGACCACCATGAGTACAAGTATGGGGAAATATATCTAGGACAATAGAAGTTGCCAACTAGAGGTACAACAATGTACCATTATTTTGCGGCTAGATTGATCCATGAGCTTCCTTTTGACAAAAGGAAGAGGGAAAAGTCAAGAACCTTCAGAAGGGAGCATACGGGGGTGGTTGATCAGGGGGGATAGAGTAGGAACTTGGAAGGATTTCTGGGAAAAGGTATGTAGAATACCCGAGAAAAGGGAGAACGTGTGAGGAAGCACATGGATTCCCTGGTGGTATCATGGCTAAGCACGAGAGTGGCTAGAATGCCAAGAATGAATGCATTTGATCCTATGGTAGGGTGGATAGGAAAACACCCACAACCATTTGGTTGGTTAAACTTGATATCGAGATAGATAAGCAACCCTTATGCTCTTTGTGTTGAGTAAAAATTGAATAGACTGGTGCCTTTGATTTTATTATAGGATGCATATAATTTCCTGATGCATGGATTAATTTGTTTCCTGGCATATTTTTGTTTTTAAGTAGTGATGGGGTTGTAGGAATAATTGTGTCCCATGAATGATTTCAGGGATAGATGTACCTGCATAATTAAACTGAATTCTTTGTAGTCTATGCAAGCCTCCGGATGGTAAAGTGCATAACTGGTATGCTTGCATAAAAAAATTGATTTGTATGAAGTAAGCATGTTTTGTCTTTCTTGGTTAATAATAATTATGCCTATTCTTGAACTCGAAATTATAATGAAGTTACACATGAAATTCATGCACTGATGTCAAGTGGTTGTAGCTCAATTGGTTGGGGTGGGGATTTTTTTCCTCACCACCCAGGTTCGAGTCTCATCTATGCGACATATTGTTCTATGTGAGTCAATATTCTCAAAATTATTGACCCTACTATGTTCTTCATGTTTCGGGGGGGATTATTGTGGACGTAGAGAGCTGCACACCATGAACCACAAAGGAAATAAATTTGTGCACTGATTGTGAGTTTTATATACCGTCCTAAGTTAAATAATATAAACACATGCTAATTATTTCGTAGTACACCTTTAAGAGGTAGATAGTAGTAGTAAGACTCCCCTGGGAAAGAGGATGATATCAGTGAGAGGTCTGGTAAGACCATACGAATAACTTAGGGAACTCATGGAATGGCTAAGTCCATATTTGAGCTGATACTGTGTCTAAAACTAGTGTTTGGAATCTAAAGGAATTGTAGATGTCTAATTGGCATAGCAATAGAATCTTGACCCTTCATCAAAATAGAATATGAGGCCTAGAGAAGGTATTCCAAGAATCGTTTGATATGTCATAAGATCGGAGGTCGAAAGATCATGACCGTTAGTTGGAGAGTCATAGTCAAATTAATCATGGAAACTGTAAGGTAGCTAGAGAGGTAGTGGGGGGGCCTAGAGGGCCCATGGTGATAATAGTGGAGGTCATTCAATGTAAAGTGGACTAGGTCCACTATATTATTAAATAAGGTCCACTATGGTAGTTAGATATAATAAATGGGTAATTAGATATAATAAATGTAAGAGGACTTCTTAGAAGGTTCTACTTCTAGAAGATTCCTCCTCTAGAATGTTCTTAGGTGATGGTAGCACTATATAAAGGCGTTCAAGCAATGTAATGAGACATGAATATAATTATTGTATTTGGAGCTGAAGCTCATTAGGAGGTGTCCCCCTCAAAGAGGCAAGTGAACAAGAGAGGATCCCTTCCATAATAGGATCCATTGTATGGTGTTTCCTTACCTCAAGGGTTTGGTAATAATAAAGTGTGGTTTCTTCTATCTTGCTTTGTGGATCTATTGTGTATTCAGTATTTGTGGTGATTATATTTGAATATCTAGTATAGGTACTTAACAATTGGTATCAGAGCACTTTCCTTGGCAGACATTGTGGGCAAATATTTTTTATTTTTGCAGATTTTTTTTCGGAGAAGTAAAAAGAGGGCCGTGACATTCCAGAACTTTTCGGTATATTTCTATGCAAAATTTGCAAAACTAGGTTGTAGATCTGAGTTCCTCTCATAAATACACCCAATTTGAAAAAACACATCGTCCGAAATGGAGTCCGGGAAGTCAAGATATTGAAGTTTTAAAATCTGCAATTTTTCAGGGTTTTTTCCATGGACGACGACACGATTTTTTTATTTCTGTAGTAGCTAGAGGCTGAATTTTCTCAAAAAAATTACAGATCTGAGTTCCTCTCACAATTTCACCCAATTTCAAAAAAAAAAATCAGCTGAAATAGTGTCTGGGAAGTGAAGTTATGAGCATTTTAAATTCAACAGTTTTTCAGGGTTTTTTCGAAAAACGCCGTGATTTTCTGCAGTAACTTATTGTTCTATTTTTGGGGGTTTTTCATAGAAAGATGTATTTTACAGGGAAATGTGATGGCCCTAGTATTGAATCATTCATTAAAGAAAGAAAGTCAGCATGGGAAGAGAATTGGCTCCATTGGGTAGATCTCAAATTGCAAGGTGATGCTGCCATTTGGTGGAAATCACTTGATTATAAGGAGATGATGACACTCTCTAATGTTGAATTTGAAAAAATATTGTTAGACAAGTGGTCTCATGGAGAAAATAAAGATAAATAGAGAACCAAGAGTTTATTTTCATGTGAAAAATCTTTATTACAGGTTCATGATTGTATTCATAAAGAAAATATCATTGTTTCTATTAACCCTAGTTGCATGCATAATTTTATCAATGTCCAGTTGGTTAATATATTGCAAGTTTCAATAAAGAATATTCAAAGCACAAAGGTTGAGGGTGAAAATGTTCAAATTTTTAACGATTTGAAGATTACCATGGATAAATATGTGTTGCGTTCATATTTTTATGATATGGATATGGATGAAGTGGATGTTGTTTTGGGATATCCTTGGATAGAATTAGTGGGTACCATTAATATTAATGTGCAAAATAAGTTTTTAAAGTTGTGGTACAAGAAAAAAAAAATCACATTGCAGGATGTGTCTCTTAGTAAGAAAGATGGAGCCATGGAAGCTAGCAAAGAAGTTATTTCCCAGTCTGAAGTTGAATCAGAGGCAAAGTCTACAGAAGGAGATAAAGAAAAACTACAAGAAGGACATAATCAGGAAGCTAAGGAGGTCATTGACTCAAATGCACAAAGTGTTGCAGATTTGAAGAAAAAAGAACAAATTCCTACAGTTGTTGTATATCGCCATCCACATCATATAGAGACACAAAATTCATCAAGGAAAGGGCATGTGCATCAACACATTTATGCATCAGTAGGGCACCAGACAGGAAACCGATCAAGAGGTGCATGAAGGACTACCGACACTACGGGAAGAGCTCAAGCTACAGAAACAATCCCATGGAAACCCCGACATGATGCAGAGAAAGATAAGGGTGGAAAGGTAGTAGATAGACATCATGTTCAACTTCCATTGGAATGGATGGATGGTGGTACTTGGTACCAGTTGGCTACATTGCTTAGCCGGTCATATTGTATGGTTTCTTCTCATGTTTCGAGGATGAAACGTGTGAAGGGGGGTGGAATGTAGTATACCTAGGGAGGTAATATGGGGTACCTAGGGAGGTACCGAATGGGAATGTAGTTATGTGTTATTAGTGGAAGTCATTTAATATATGGGAATGTGGTCATTCAATG
>JASDQU010308455.1:144013-169013 GCA_032191745.1 Picea mariana | reverse complement strand
CAATGAAATGTAGGGAGGTTCCCTTCACACACATCTGTGAATGGAAGAGGAACTTCCCTTCCTCAAGCTCCTCTAACTCGTCGGGTTGGATATTTGCAGTTGTTATGGTAACACTAGGTTCTGCATCGATGATATTATTTCCCTTATCCTGCTCTGAATCAGAGTTCGAGTCAAGTTCCAACTCTTTTTCTTTAATCTTGGCCAACTATGACTATTTTGAGTGGCCATCATCAGTGTCGTGCCAGGGGATTTTGTGGAACTCGCACCATTTTCCAGATTCCTTCTTCATCTTCTTATTACCCTTCTTTGCCTATGGCTTAGACTAGTTGTCTTGAGGTTAGCGTTCCTTGCTCTATCCCTTGTTCTATGAGTTAGGTCCACCTTTTCCATGTTTTTGTTATTGTAGATTTGCATACCTAAGCTCCCTCTTATTTTTCTACTTAAATTTATGCTCGATTTTGACAACATATCAATAAGCAGCTCTCAGTGAGGAGATGACCATGAAATCCATCTTTGTTTGAATGTACCTGTGTAGGCCACTACGATACTTTAGAACTAGGTGTCGTTCAAAGTATACAATACCCAACTTTGAGTGTAAGGTATGGAATATGTTAGTGTACTCTGGCACCGTCTGGTCTCTTTCCTGATGTAGATTCATCCATCTCGTGTACTGGTCATCATATTTTTTGATAGGGTAGAACTCCTCCTTGACGACTATCGGTCAAATTATATGCCAATTTTTGTTACATTTTATCATCAATCTAAGGGAATAAGCTTAGAGGTGTGAACATTGTATTTATAGGGACTAGGATCAATGTGACTATCTAATCTGTGAAAAAGAACATGAAACTATACTAGTAAATCATAAGAAACTTGTTCATTGGGCAGCAAAACAAGAAAATGCCTTGTTGGTGCAGGCTACAATATTTCACTCAAGCAACTCCTGAGCATCATATAATATCGTTCCCACCTTCAAATGAAACTATTCTTGCAATCACAAAAATAAAACAAAGCATGTAAAAGGGCTACTCTATCTCATACATTGGAAATTGCAAATGAAGACTGTGTAATCTACAAAAATCTCGTACATTGGGTAGCAGAACAAAGAAGTTGCTTGTTGGCCAAAGGCTTACAATATTTCACTTAAGATAATCCCTAGGTGTAAAAAACCAATTATGGTTCCTACCTTCAATGATATTGTTGTTGTCATGGAAGTAAGCAAACAAAACACAAAAGTTTGTCCTACTTCACACAATGAAAATGGTAAAAGGAAAAGGAGGACGATCCAAATATACATACTTATGAAAAAAAAATTGGAAAACTCAAAACACTTACATCTATGGATATCCAATGTATAATTGCTAGATATCCAAAGGAAAACTACACTATTACAATTCATAATCTGAAAGAAGGTGCATTGGTCATATGTAGAGCAAAGTTGAATAAGGCTACTCAAGTTGCATACTTGGATTATGAACCAAATGGAATCGAAATGGAATGATGTGATTGCCGCTATTTAAATTGTAACCAAAGTCAATACATATAGCATCCAGAGCATGAATATTACAAGGATACATGCACTTACAAACCAAATTATGTAAACACTGCACACAATATCATATCAATTCTTAACTTGGAGATCATGCAAATGTTGTAAAACACAATTATACTAATCACAATTCAAAGCAACACTAGTTGATAAATTAAAATAATAAAATTACTAACCCTATTGTTATAGAATAGAGAAGCGATGGCCAAATTGGTGGGGCCTTCCAATTGACTACACATTGTCCAAAAGATCACGGGCTTAAAAGCAAACTGTATACACAAACTTTGCCTCGGAACATCAACATAACAACTTTGTATTCAAAAGTTGAAGTTCAACAATACAAGGACAAAGTAATGTTACACTCAATCCATATTACAAATAATGCCCCCTCTCCGTCTTATGGAGCTCTCATTTACACATAAAAACTAGTGGAACAAAATTCCCAAAATTAGAATTTGTTAAAACAATTTTTACATTTTTGGGAACCGACCATACAAAAAATCTAGGCAAACCTAGATTAGAAAATCAACCTTATCTCTCAAACCATCTTGAATTTTGGAAATTAACAACAAGGTAATCATTTGGGATCCTTTTGCACGAAACACGTGTTTTAGTTTTTCGAGATATATCTTCATCTACCCAGAAATTGCATCGGAAGTTGATTGTCTGGAGTTGTTTATTGATTTTTTACCATAAATTTAACCAAGTTCTTGGAGACTCGCATGTGCGACCTGGGCATGATCTGATGGGTACATAACCATCTAAAAGAATCCAGCTATGATACCTATTTTCCCTTTTCTCTAATGGACACATGGAAGTGTGATGAACAATGATGGTGTTGTGGGATCTCTATGTATGTCAAAGGATCTAGACTTAGAAAAACTTCATTAGTAAAAACCAACCAATCATCCTCCTAAGATATCAAAACAATGGAAATAATCATAATTTAGTAACAAGTTTACCTTATTTGCTTGAAGTAACATATTCATCAAAACCCTTGTGTCATTATGGTGATATAGACGACAATAAGGAAAAAAAAAGAAGGATAAATAGGTTTAAAAGGGGTTTTACTAGCAGTAAAATATCGTCAATTTGGAGGCCCAACATCCCCCCCATGGCAAAGATCTTGCATGTCCTCGTGCAAACAAAAGTTGATGTTATGATTCAAAATTGTAGAAAAACTGGTCATCCCTTCAAGGTTACTTGCCTATGGAGATGTTGACATTGGATGCCTTCCTCTTCTTTCATGCCCTAAGTTTTCTTGTCAAAGATTGATTGTTTATGATCATCATTTGAGTTTTCTTATACCCATTTTTAGCATACTTGAGCAATTTCTTGTTTTTTGTAGTCAATCTACCTGTAACTGTGCATTCCTTTCCTTTAGAATGTTGTTCTCATGTTCATTCAATATTTCAAATTCCTTAATTTCTCCCTTCAGCTTCCTAATTTTCTTGCTCTTCTTCTTTGTGTTCAAGGCAGGTGGCCTGCTTGGAGTGCTCGAAGACATAGTTTGTTTTAGAGGTTAATTATACCCTACATTGTCTTCAAATCGTCCATCATAGGTGTCACCATCTCAACTAGATCAAATCGATGATCAGAAGCTTTGGGTTAAGAGTTTTTTGTCCTTATTTTCTTAAGCCATGGTTTAGCAAATTCTTTCTGTTGAATGCAACTATGCCTTATATGTACCTCTCCATCATGTACATAGTCCATATGTTGGTTTGGTGACTCTATGCTTTGTTTCTTGGCCCTATTCTTAGCCACACCCTGTGTAAACTTTCGTGGCATTGGTGATGCGACCAACATTGGCTACTCATCCATCTTCTTTAATGACCTCTCTACACGAGCATGTATGTAAATAGTGAATCCCTTAGCTCCATGGGAGTTGAGGTCTTCATTTTCATTAATATTTTCATTATTGTCCGAAATAATAGTGACCTCGAGAAGCACTTCAACCATTTTTGTATCCTCCTGAAGGAATTTGTTTCAGACTAGAAATGCATACCAATAGCCTTTTAGAGCACCAACAACAGATATCTCCATTTTTCCTTGAGTCGTGACCTCAGGACTCCTCATTCCCCATCTGGCTCCCGCTCTTTCTGGCATAAAAATTGTGACCATACTCCCTGCTCTATTTGTTTGTTCTTAAACCACCTTTCTCCAGTTTGGGGCAAGCACGTGGCCTATGCAATTGTTTCCTCTGAGACTTTCATGACTAGGTTGCGCACGATTTGTTGGTCAAAACCCTGTGCAAACGCTTTTGTAACAGAGTCATTATACCCTTTAAACCGATAGAGAAACAATAGCCACCCTGCGTTCTCAAGCGTGGAATTATTCACATTGTATTCTAGGTACCCATGGGAATTAATCATCCTTATAAGATATCAAAACAATGGAAATAATCATAATTTAGTAACAAGTTTACCTTATTTTCTTAAAGTACCTTATTTGCTTGAGGTATCATATCTGACAGCCTATGGCTTCTTCATTATGCTACAAGCCCTAGCGCATAGAGTTATATTCGGTACTCTATTTTGATGACTCTTTTGCTAGTAATGGGTAAAGATGAAGGTGATTGAGGTAGAATCGAGAATGGGATGTGGTTTACGAAATTGGGTGTGAAACACGATCTAGAAGCGCATTTCGAATCTTGTTTTGGGTATGAACTGTTGTCATCGCTCTAGTTGCATGAATGGCCCATTTCTTCATCACTTGTAGCCAATATTGTACTTTGGTTATTTAACATGATGTTTTTTTATCGGCTTGTTTTTAATGTTTCACCTCTTCATGTTCCATCTACAAACATAGAAATAAAGTGTAATAAGTATATCAGCATTTATATAGTATAATATACATGATTGTGTAAATAAAAAAACATACCATAGCAGTGAGTGTTTCATAAACAATACACGTTGTTTTGAATCCATGTTGAATGTCATCTCTCAAATTATCTTATGTTGGTTGTGCTCCATACTTTGTTTCTTGCATGTTTAATACACCAAGACAAAGCACAATCGATATAATTAAAATAAAGGTTTCTTGTTGTTCCATTAATTATAAAACAAGAGAAGTTAAAGAACATAGCTACTTACAAATTGTTCAATTAAACCTTTATACTTCAACATATACTCACAACCCATACTTAACCTAATGTCCATCAAGTCTTCGATTGGCTCTTCTTTTTATGTGATCACCTATTAGAATACATCCATGGACAAGTGTAAATTAATTATTTAAATATAAAAATCACAACAAATATGAAATCTTAAGTAAGGCTGAAAACGTAAGTGCTCACAAACTTTGTGATCAACCCTTTTATTCCTCATCGTCCTGTCTTATGTGCTGAATGGTTTCCATTTTTTTGTATTTTCTACAACAAAACAATTGAAAATTAGTATTTCATGCAATAATCAAATTCAATGTATATAAAAGAATAAATAAACGATTGCATGCCTTTGATGCACGTTGATGTTGGGATGGTGTCTCCTGCAATACAATTATGTTCATTTCTTTTACCATCTCCTCGTACACTTTTTTGGACATCCTTACCGGCATGTATTGGTTTTCCCCTCGTTTGTCCCTTGAAATCTGCATAATCTTCCTGAAAAACGAAAAAATGCAATATTTTTTTTTAAATTGACATGAAAGTAAATATAGCAAAAAATATTAATTTTGTAATTTTTGGGACATTATAGAAAAACATGTTTAGTAATAATACTTTTTAAATGATTCTTTTTTGTTATTGTAAACTTTTGCTATTACAAGTCTCACGGGTCTCATTGACCATTGCTCTGGAAATGATTCTTATAGTTTATATATAACTTGATTCTTGGAGTCATTGGATTGATATTTGTATTGTAAGTGGAAAGTACATATATACATTCTTTCCACTATATCCATCATAGTTTTGTAAAGAAAAAATCCCCTCTCGTTAACTTCCAACACCACTCCAGATGAATTGAGGACCAAGTCATCATCATTCACATCCTTCATAATTTTTATCTTCTTAGGACAACATTATGTTCACTCATTGTTGGTCCCTGCACAACATTAAAAAAATGTAAAATCGAGTGTTTAAAACATGTTAACGATCAATATTAAGAAATTCATTTTTAGTAAAAGGTCAAAGAAAAAATTCATGTTTGATTACTTTTTGATCGAGCGAATTCCTCTCTTTGCAACATTTCCATAAATCTTATAAGCTCTTTTGCACTTAGATTGCGAACAATCTTATCAAGTTCCTTCAAGTTTTTATTGTGCATGACACGCCTTAACCAATACACATCATTAGTTTAAACCTACAGATAATTCAAATATATTAATTTTTTAATCAAACTTAAAGAACTTGCCTTGTTCTCTTATTGATATGGGATACCATCGAGCTCATTGCAATAAGTTGTTTTCCTTGAACTTCTATCGACCATTTTCTATAAAAAAAAAAATCCAGGTATCATGAGATATAGAAATTATGAAATCTGTTTTATAAAATAATATTTTGATGTGTATAAAAAAATAGCATGCACCGGTGCGTTAAACATATGTATATGCATAGGTATATGATAATCATGTTGTTATGAAATCGAAAACGTTTTGTTTATAATTTTTTATATTGACGTGGTGCTCTAGAAAGTAATAGAAGCACCAATGCCTCATTACTATTTATTGTGTGCTTCCAAACCCGTGAACAAATTTAAAACGTGATGCTTTCGATATTAAAAACATTATTTACATTTTAAAATCAATGGTGTTCTTGACAAGAACATGTGCACTGGTGCGATATTCATGTACAGTGCGCACCACTAACCGCAAAAGCGTTTTTTTTTTAAGAAAACTAACAACAACAAGGTTTCAAATCTAATGCAATGAGTGGTCCCATTTCAATGGATACCAAACACCGCATATACAAGTAAAGAAACCCTATAAAAATCTATTGCTTAAAAAATAAAAATCGCCTTGTGAAATATAGAGAAGGAAACCAAGAGAAACAATAAGAAAGGTAGGGCTTCCACTACCAAAGGTAACTATGAAACTGTTTTATTTTCTTAAGAGTGCACTAAAAATTGTTTGAATCAAATAGAGGAAAGTTTGAGATGATCAATAGAATGAAATCACATACCTGAAATTCCATCTCTGCAGATTTGTATGTGAACTACGGTGATCCCTTACAAATTTGGCTCTTCAAAAAAATCTAGTCACTCAAAAGTCTTTGTTGGTAAATATTTCTTGCACAAATCTCCCCTCTATTTTTTTTAAAAAGAATGAAATAAGGATTAGGGTTTTCATTTATAAACACATACATTTAGAAAAAATGAAATTCTCGCTCATTTTCCTATTGTATATTTAGGCACATTGATCATAAACGTGAACGTTGTTTTTTTTGTAAGTTAATTTTTTGGTGTGTTATTCCTTTTAAAGCTAATCGATGCTCTTGTTACATGAAAACACACTAACAAACAACTTAATTAACAAAATACAAATGCAAACCTCTACAATTAAATTTTGTGGAGGTTTGCTTTGCCGAGACATAAACGAAGGTCAATCTTCAGTGCCTCTCATAATTTAACACATCGGTGCATTTTGTATTTACAAACACAACGATGCATCAAAAAATAATTAAGCGCACCGATAACTTTTAAAATCCATTCAAAATTATGTCTGAAGTTAGATTGTTATATTCATGTATTGATGATGGTTTTGGATCAAATGCAGGAAAAAAAGTTTATAATATCAAATGGCCAATTCTTCAGATTGGAAGTCATTCCATATCGTTGCAAGTTATTCAAGTTCTCCCCCACCATTTATAGTAAGTCTAGATTTTATTTATAATTCATTTATCTGATTGAATTTATGTTATTTTTGCACATGCATTTGGATAATTGTTCATTGAATTTTGGAGGATCATGATTCATGATCAAGTTCAGATGTGCAAGATGTTCTACCAGTCTAAAAACATCGCAAGATATTATTAGAAGAAAAATACCACATGCAGATATTTGATGAAAATGGATAGTTGCTTTACCCTACCAATTATAACATGCCATCTTCTAGCAACTATCCTAGTTCAATGGTATTACACGGTGAATTTGGTCTCTTTTATGACACCCTAGTAGTATGTGGTTGTTCAAAATGTGAAGGGTTGAAGGAGAACCATCGACGTGTCACATTGTCTCATTACATTAATGATCACCTGCCCAAAGTTGATGGTCTAATACCTCCTACTGCAGTCAAGAATCCAATATGTGATATAGAAAAGACACGTAGGAACAATTTTGTATGCTCTTTTTTTGAAAAGTTGGAAGTTGGATCAACTAAGTTTGTCCTAAAATGACCAATCCATCTCCTTCTATTGATTCAATGGAGAATTCTAGTGAGCCAAAGTATGATATCAATACTACCCAAAACATCTCTACTAGGAGATCCAAATAGTTGTTTAAACCGAGAGCAAAAATGTCCAAGTACACACCAAAGTTGGTTCATTTCTTGGAAGATAGCGATGACTTCCCTCTTCATATCCATCTGCAAAGTAAATACCAAACGTGTTACAATTGTGCTTTTTATGGTGTTTGGTCGTCTTCCATGCATGTGCCCGACATTGGAACAAAATTCTATTTTTGTGGTAATAGTTATATGATTGCCAAGTCTAAAATAGATGCTACAAATATTGGGTTGTTTATCTTTTCATGTGTATTTGTTCCTCCCAAAACATCTGTAGCACTTATGCCATTTTGTGGTCCTATTTATAGTTAGTCTGATTACTTGAATATTGTTAAGTACAAGCATACAATTTCTATGTATAGTATGTGCATGAACAATTATTTTTATGCAAACTTTAACAGGAAAAACATGTTATATATCGATGGTCATCCACGAACTCATGGGAACATTGCATGGTTCATATATTATTGTAGGTCCTCATTATTTAGTGCAAATTGTTCCTTTGAGGAACACTCCAATGACAAAAAGTTCTTTACGAAAAGGAAGACATCAAAATTTGTTGGTATGCATGCAATACGTAGTTTGTCTCCTGGTGAAAATTTGTTAGTAAACTATAACTTTTGTAGACCAACAATTGCTCGTCAAAAATCTCTTGCATTGGATCTACCTTTAGACATCCCCTTAGGGAATAAGAAAAAGATGATTGAGTAATTGTATTTTTGGATTTTCAATGGAACTAATGTAAATGTATTGCTTAATTTGACGTTTGTTTTATAAAGTGGTTGGTTGCATATTTATTATTGGGGAAAAAAATCCCATTCTTCTAATAAATGCTTGGTGTAATGTTTGAACATACTAAATGCATTGTGTTACTAATATTATCAATGTAATGTTCCATATTTTTACAATCATGATTATGATGACGAGTGACCTATCTACCATCTACTGTTGCGCCCCACTACAATGTCAAATCAAGAGAATGTTATTAAACTAGCACAACTCTTAGAGGAAGCATATCAAGCATGGTTTAATCAACCACCTATTCAATTCCCAATACATCCTAAGTCACCAACTCAAAACCTCTACAGTAAAACTAGTTCTTCACATGTTGGGGACGAAGGCAAAGATATAGAGGTTGGTATGGATGATTTCTTATGAGATACCCGAGCCATGGAGGAAATGTTGTTACATGCACTCCAACTAAATGAACTAGAGGATGATGTTGATATCGTCGATTTCTTCTTCAAAAGCTTGGAATTTGCTTCCACCACCCCTCTCTTTGGACAGGGCTCAAGGTCTACCCAACTAGGGACAATAATGTTATTGTACGACTTGAAAGCAATGTATGGTATGTTAGACGCGTGTTTCTCAACACTTTTGAGGTAACTAACCATTAGGTCTCATAATTTTTTAAGGAATATTGTCACACAATGAACGAAGAAAATGGTTGATTTTATGCATGCTTAATGATAGTGTACATTTCTATTTCCCACTAATTGTAGGTTACTCGAAGATAAGGTACTTCCTAGTGATATTGTCTTGCTTGATAGTTGCGTAGAGTCATAGAAATGCTAAAAAGGTTGGGTGTTAAGTACATATCATACCATGCATGTCTAAATGATTGTATTATATACATAGACGAATATGTGGACAAAAAGATATATCCAGAATGTGGGCATAATAGGTACTAGAAATAAAATAAAATAAAAAGGGTAAGGCACATGGTCCTCCTCATAAGATATCGAGTCACATGCCTACAATTCCAAGGATTCAAAGGATCTTTTGTTGCAAATGATTAGTCATGTTGTAGGGGTGGAATGCCTCACACAGAAGTGACCATTAGGTCTCATAATTTTTTAAGGAATATTGTCACACAATGAACGAAGAAAATGGTTGATTTTATGCATGCTTAATGATAGTGTACATTTCTATTTCCCACTAATTGTAGGTTACTCGAAGATAAGGTACTTCCTAGTGATATTGTCTTGCTTGATAGTTGCGTAGAGTCATAGAAATGCTAAAAAGGTTGGGTGTTAAGTACATATCATACCATGCATGTCTAAATGATTGTATTATATACATAGACGAATATGTGGACAAAAAGATATATCCAGAATGTGGGCATAATAGGTACTAGAAATAAAATAAAATAAAAAGGGTAAGGCACATGGTCCTCCTCATAAGATATCGAGTCACATGCCTACAATTCCAAGGATTCAAAGGATCTTTTGTTGCAAATGATTAGTCATGTTGTAGGGGTGGAATGCCTCACACAGAAGTGAGCCAGGAGTTATGTGAATCCCATCAAATTCAATAGCCATGAAGCATATAGAGGATACATGGCCTGATAAATTCAAGGATAAAGTATGGAGCCTTCAATTGAGCATAGCCATAGATGGAGTTAACTCATAGTCCCTCCAAAACATCAATTATTTTGTCTGGTCAGTAATAGTGATCAATAACAATATCCCCCCATGGTTGTTTGTGAAGAATGAACATCTTATGTTGGCTCTTATAGTCCCGGGTAGAAGAAAAGTGAAGAGAATGGATGTCTAACTCCAACCATTGATCGATGAATTTAATAAATTATGGGATGGGATACATGCATATGATGTATCAAGACCTATCCCAATGGAGAGTTATTTTACGTTGTATAGCATATGTGTGTACACCACCGATGATTATCCAATACTAGGAGTTTTCTTTGGCAAGCATGTTGATTGACTTGTTTATATTTGTAATGTAATTTGGCATACTTAATTTGGTGCAACTATCTTTTGACACTAACGTGCTCTGTATACAATAACATCGCAGGTCTTGTAACAAAAGGATATCATGGATGTAAATGTTGTGGACCTTATATAAAGGTTGGGTGGTCCAACCACCTATGAAAGCCAGTATACTACTACTCAAGGGTATTCCTCCCAAAATACCACCCTTATACAAGAGTTGCATCTACTTTCAATGGTAAAACAGAGAGAACTTGGAGACCTGAAATAATCACACTGTGAGATTGGATTAGGGCATATGACATAGAGAAGGAGAAGGAACTGGTAAAATTGTTTGATTTAAATGGAGAACTGATGTTCGATGATCCTAAATGTTTTGACACCTATGTTGAAAAAATGCCCATTGGGATGAAAATGAAATCTATATTTTATGAACTTCCATATTGGGAGCATCTTATGATTACCCACTTACTAGATCCCATGCATATATTCAAAAATGTTTCAGCTTCTTTATGTAGGCACATATCTTTGAATAAAAGTGACACATTGGTTGTTAGGAGAGATACAATTTATTTGAATACTAAAAAGAGACATTGTCCAAGAAAACAAAGTAGAGGAGAGGTTGGTCCCTCTTGGTCTTTTAAAGAAGGCGATGTCCCATGTATATTGAAGAAAGATGATCTTTCTATGGCGAAGGATGTTATAGTAGGTGTGAAGGTGCCCTCTGTATATGGGTCAACTCCACGCCATTCCTTCACTGTAGAAATGCATTTTTCGGGGTTCAAAGGGTATGTATGTCGAATACATGATTATTCTATAGTATACTATGCACTCATAGTTTTATGGCTATTAATGATGTGTGTGTCTATTTTGTAGTGTAATTGTCCTTTGCTTGTGTGTGGTTGTGTGAAGCATGACTTCCCCCGAGACATGCAACATGCCATGTAAAAATTATTTCCATTCATACGTTGGATCACATCAAAGGAGATTCATATGTCTAGCATTCCACGGTGGTGTCGAGAGATAGATGAGATTTTTTGTATGCTTGAGAAGGAATAACCCATGAGTTTTATGGAATTGAAAGTCCATCTTCTAACTCACCTTCCTAATGAGGTTGAATTACTTGGGGTGCTCTCATGTCATTGGATGTTCTTCTTAGAGAGGTACATGAAAAAACTGAAAGGGTTTGTTCAACAAATGGAAAAACCAGAGGGATCTATGGCAGAGTGGTACATAGTATACGAGTCATTCTATTATGCTAATGAGTACATTTTGAAAATTGATGACACACTGAGGGTAGTGGTTTGGTATAGCCAACGGAATGAGGACAAAAGGGAAGGGGAGTTACTCCAAACGAATGGAAAAATGTTCATGATAAAGAGTAAGTCACTTATTTTCTGTCAAATTTGTATAGAGAAACGGTTTACATTGAAGTTGATAATATATATTTGATCTCATACGATTCGTTTTGAATTCTTGTATACATTAGCGAAATTAGAAATTAATGCCATCAATAAATTCATTCTTTACAATGTGGAGGAAACACAACCATGGGTCGTGTTGTATGAAGAGAAAACAAGGAAATGAGACAGTGACACGAAAACATTCAGACAATTAAATGGTAGTTGCATGCCTTATCCTAATCATTTAAAATAAAATATGCCAAATATTTGTCCCAACAGTTGGGTGACTAGACAGATCACAGAGAAATATGGTGTGTTCAGTCATTACCCATGTGGAGAAGAGCTAGATGCACTAAACATAGGGATCATGTGCAACAACTCTATAATAATATCTATGAGTACCACGTTCAATTTATAACATTGCACATTTGAATTGTAACATGTATTATGTTTTTATTAATGCTCGGGTTATTAGACATATGACATCGTCCTTTGTTCGCATTTATACAGGTGCATTTGTTCCCATCTATGTGGGCATATGGACATCATTTTCGCACTGAGGATGTCGATGATGTACATATCACACAAGATTGTGGAGTGGAGGTTGAATTCGACCAATCTAGTCATACTAGCCACTGTGATCAAAACCTAATAGAGGGGAAGTTAGGTTACATTATAAAGATACAAGAGATCATGCAAGTGGAATTCTCATCTTTTCAATATGTTATTTTTAGTTGCAAGTGGTGGGATACCTTCGATAGGAGAAATGTAAAGGAAGATCATGACAGTGTGCTAATATGTATTAACTCTAAAAAAATGTGGGTTGACAATAAGGAGCCTTATGTTTTTCCAAAACATTGTAACCAAGTGTTTTTTTACCCATATGTGTTGAATGGGGATTGGTGGTTTGTACTGAGACATGATCCAAGATCAAAACATATTTTTTAGAACAATAATGTTATAATGCCAATCAAGGAAGATAATCAGGGTGATGGCAATGAAGAGTGATAGTAAATGTTTTGTTTCGATATTTATATTGTGGATGTGTCATTTTATTATGGGAATTGTAAGGCCTTCTGTGACACCCAACGAGCATGTGTGCTCCTTGGGCAGATTTGGCGATGGAATGGATGAAGAGCACAAGGGGGAAGTGAATGGTTAGGCAAGATCTTATACTATGGTTGTGGACAGGAGCACCTTAGGGCACGATGGTGACGTGCGAGCCCAAGGGGGCACACACCCTTCTTCCCTTACGATGGATGATGAAGACTTAGGTTGTGTTTGGGAAAGGGTGGGGCAACTTGGGAGCACACCCAAGTAGTGGACCCATCTTCCCTTGGCAACATGGGTGCACTAGAGAGTTTGGACGACCCCGTCAACACACCCACATAGAGTCACGACGATCGACACAAGGAAGATCACAAAGCATGGGGTGCATCAGTCCGAGAGATGCAATGGTTGATGGGAAAATGGGATTGTTTGGGCGCACTGGGTCAATGGAGGGGTGTGATAGTTCAATTGAGTGTGACAATTCACAAAGTGGTGCGACACACCCACATAGAGTCACGATGATCGACACAAGGAAGATCACAAGGCATGGGGTGCATCAGTCCAAGAGATGTGATGCTTGATGGGCGAATGGGCTTGTTTGGGCACACTGGGTCAATGTAGGGGTGTGATAGTTCATTTGAGTGTGACGATTCGTGAAGTGGTGCGACACACCCAAAAGACATGACGTTTCGCACAAGTGACCCTTGGAGTCCCTATAAGAGCACAAGGGTGCTCAATCAAAGTCACAAAAAGAAAGTGAAGGAAAGAGAAACGAAGGTCTACCAATCTATGTAACTAAGACAATAGCACTCTCTTTGTAAAGCTTTGTTTATGTTTCGAAATAAAATAAATGAAGCCAGGCATTAGGCACCGCTAGTGCCACCCACACTATATCTTTGTCTCTTGTGTTTCACATGTTTTTTTGTTGTATGCCAGATTGACTAAGTGTTAAAGAATCTTAACAAATGTCTAAGTATACAATTGAGTTGCATAGAGTAAAGATTTGACACATATGTAGCCTAGAACAGCGTATGGGTGTTCTCTAGGTGAAGAGGAATAGTTCGAGTGAAGTATCCTTGGTTGATCCAAGCTTCCAAGAGAGAACCATCACGGTGCCACACGTCCATGAGATGCCAAGGTTGGACTTGGGCATGACTCTTGGGGACATGATAGATGGTATCAGAGTCGATTCAAAATGAAGAGCTTATCAAAGACACAAACACACAATATGAAAAGCTTCACATAGTCCAGAAGTGGGATGACCTAGGGTTGTGTGACTCCTTGGACAGAGGCAAATGAAGTCATATGATGGAAGCAGGTTGCGGATGACTCAAGGCAATTCAAGTCAAGTGTCCCACGGTGACATGAAGTAGAAAAGACTTGCAGCAAAATAGGATCTATAGGGACTTGCAACGAACCACCTTGAAGCAAGTTGTTGGACCAAGGGGCACTCCCACACAGTCTGCGGAAGATGATCATGGCGCAGGTATGTTGTATTATGATTATGTTTGTCTTCTTCACTTAAAAAAGAAAGAGTGGCAAGGCTCGATTTACAGCAAGCTACAAAGGATTGGTGGGTTGGGTGCCTTGGATGGAAAGCTTGGTAGCCAATACCATCAGTTGTGTTTCATGGATCTGGTTATCAATGGAAGAATATTGCGAGCTTTGGTTGACTCAAGTTCATCTTACAACTTTTTGAAGACTGAGGTAGCAAAGGAGCTAGGACTTAGAGTCTCCCCGTGCAGAGCTGTGATGAAGGTAGTAAAATTTAAGGTAAAGGCAACAACTGGTGTCGCCTCCACAGTTTGGTTTTGACTTGATGAGTGGGAAGCTTGGGATAACTTCATAGTGATGCTTATGGATGACTTTGAGGTGTTTCTTGTGCAATAGTTCCTAAGGAGGATGCATTCGTTCGTCATGCCATGGATGGACAAGATGGTTATACTTGGTGAACAGAAGGCTTTATTTGAGTGCACAATAGCAAGGAAGTCTAGTGGAAAGGTGCATCTTGTGTCTGCACTAAGTATGAAGAGAGAAGCAAGGCGAAATGGATCACATATTTATCCATCAATTGTTGGAGAAGTTCAAGAGGATGGGGTGGGGATGCCTGTTCCAACTGAGCTCACTAACTTGTTGGGTGATCTTGCGGATAATATTGGGTAAGTTGTTGAAAGTGATCCCACTATGATGCATTATTAGCCACCATATATATCTAGATCTTGGGTTGCATCCACCAGAAAAATCTCCTTACCGATTGTTCGAACCCGAGTTGGAAGAGTTGAAGTGAAAGTTGACATAGTTGATTAATGTTGGCTCCATTCTTCTGTCCAGATCCCTATATGGTGCCTCGGTTCTCTTTCAGAAGAAGAAGGACACTCCAGAGATGAGGATGTGTTTGGCTTACCAAGCATTGAACAGACAAACTATGAAGAACCGATACTCATTCCCTTTAGCTATTGATTGCTTTGACAAGCTAGCCAAGGCCAAAGTCTTTTCAAAGCTTGACTTGTGACATGGGTATTATCATGTGCAGATTGGAGATGGAGATGAGACGAAGACAACCATGGTGATGAGGTATGGGAGTTATGAGTTCCTAGTGATGTTTTTCGGGTTGTACAATGCCCTTCAAACCTTTTGCACATTAATGAATGACGTGTTGTGGTTGTTTTTGGACAAGTTCATTGTGGTGTATTTGGATGACATCGTAGTGTACAGTGAAAGTATGGAGGATCATAAGAAACATTTGGCACAGGTCTTAGAGGAGTTGTGACAGAACCAATTGTTCTTGAAGAAGTCCAAGTGTGTTTTTGGGTAGACTGAGATACCATTCTTGGGGCATTGGATTGGCCAATGATGTATTTGCATCGACCCTGTGAAGGTCAAGGTAATCAAATATTAGAAAGAGTCGTGAACAGTTCATGACGTGAGAGTCTTCCTTGGACTAGCCAACTGCTCTCACATGTTCGTAGAAGGATACTCCAAGATTGTTGCACCGCTGACTAACTTGTTGAAAAGGGAGAAAGCATGGAATTGGACAGAGAGGAGCAAATCTGTGTTTGAAGAGATAAAATGTATAATTGTCACCTCTCCCGTGTTGAAGCTGCCATACTTTGAGCAACCTTTCAAAGTGCAGACGGATGCATCAGACTTTGCCCACAATAAGTGTTTTTATATTTACTTGAAAATCAAGAACCACATGGCCTTCCCCCAAGAAGCTCATGTAACTGTTATTCTCAATTAAAAACAAAATGGGTAAATAAAATATAAAATAAATACTTAACCCCTTTAGCCCCCTCTCTCGTGGAATCATGGCCCCTACAACTCTTGTCCTTGTCTGTCTTATAGCCAGCGGTGTATTTTATTAATATGTATATCAAAGTATTACATTTCCTAGGCACTCTAGCCCTTTTAATTGTTTAGGTACTCTAGCCTTTCATCAATTATTTACAAAATACATTATTTAATATGGGGACTCAAAACCTAGGTATCACACTTTTCTAAAGCCTAGTCAGAATTAAGGAAAACTTTATTATTTATTTATGAGGTAATATCTCACCAAAAAAACCTGAGTACTTCCCCACTTCGTGGATGGTAAACGGGGTAAACCATCGGCCCTGATTACATTCATACCTAATCCTAAGGGGGAACAAGAGATTCGAACCTATGACCTCCTCCCCTGGGATAGCTTCATGTCTGGCTCAAAACCACTTGAGCTAACCCTTGGGGCTTAAGGAAATTTTTATTATGTATTAGGTTTTCATTGATAAAGTAACAATCTGAATTTTACTAGACAATTTGTTACAATGAAAAACAAAAAATCATATTCTTAAAAAAACAAGGAAACCATCATCTAACTCGTGGACAATTAATGCACTTACAAAAAGAAGAAGTGACAAGTGATAACAAAATCACCAAAACATTACAGTGCATGCTAATGCAACAATAAAATCCTTTTGTTTATTGTGAATATATTGATGCATCTACACCCATGTTAGATACATTCATTACATCAAAGATGGGGACTAAGTCCGATAACATCTACACAAGGACTTTAGTTTATTTTAATTATTGAATTCTATTAATATTTTTTTATTTTTAAATATTAATATAAAATTAATTTAATTTAATATTCGTTTAACTTCAACAAATTAATTATCTTCTTCACTGACTAAATCTAATACTTACATATCCTTATGGGGAGATTCATAAAGTTGGTTGTAGAGCAAAAAATCATAAAGTCATTTAAAACAAATTGTCTATATTGAAATTCATTAATATTAATGAGTTCATTTTCCTATTTAATAATTTGAATTTAAAAATAGTTTACATCAATGCCTGAGTTGGAGCTGAAGGCAGGAGGTATGGAGATCTGGTTCAAGGGGAGGCCCAGAAACTATTGCAGCGCAGAGCTTTGTTGGGAGGATGGGAATATTCTCTGAAAGATGGGAAGAGGTGGATCCGTTCTTTTTTAACTTATCTTGAGAGGATGGAACACTTGTTGGAAGTTGACTGGGAGGTTAAGGACACCCTATGGGCAGAAGAAGGCATTTTTATATCGGATAAGGAATATAAAAACAGGATCGGAAGCTCATGCAGGCCCTCAATGCTATTATATTTGGATCATCTTGTTGACAAGGCACCTCCCCCCCCATCCGACATAACAAAGGCTTCTCTGGAGGGAAGCATAAGTGGTGGGGTTGGTAATGACCTGTTTTCACCACAAAATCTTGTCGTGCCTCTTGAGGAAGACAAGCAAAGGGGAAAAAAGAGCTCGAAGAAGTTCAAAGGAAACCCTTCCTTTTTGAACCCCTGACCAGATCTAATTAAAAATAATGCAGCGGAAAAGCTCAAGAGAAAGAATAAAACCCTAAAGTCTCGTCAGGCCAGGCCTTCATATGTTCTTGGTAAAGACGTAGCCATAAACAGGATGATGAGTTTGGCTACAAAATATTTAGTTGGCAAGTTCTTATATCTCAAAATGTCTAAATCCATATTGATGAAATGGATTTCCTCCGAGTGGAAACTAGTGCTTGAGTACTGCCCCCGGTTTAGTTTACTCTCCAACCACTGAATTATTTTTCATTTCCTATCGGAGGAGCATCTAGAAAAAAAATCAGAAAAGACCTAGATTATAGATCTAGGAATACTCATGCTTAAAAATTGGAAATCAGGTTTCAACCCTCACTCAGAAGGCTTCAACAAGCGTTGTCTTTGGATGTTAATCCCCGATCTACCTATTAAATTTTGGAATATTGAAGTCCTGAGAGGTCTGGGGGACTCTATTGGAAGATTTATATATTTTGATGAAAGATATCTTCATTGGAATAACAAGCAGATGGCTTGGGTCTTGGTAGAGATTGACTTGGAGCTGGGGTTGCCGAAGGAGATTGAAATCATAATTGATAGGGGCTCCATCCTCCAAACTCTAGACTTTTGGAGAGAACCCTTTCGCTATCACTAGTGTAGGTGCTTGGGCCATATCAAAACAGACTGCCCCTTACTTGTTGGAGATGCTTCGATTTTGGAGACTGGAAAAATTATAGAACTAGATATTGGCTTAGAACAACCCCGGGAGGTTCTGTCTCAACCCTCTCAAGCTCATGATCTAAACTCCTTCATCGATAAGTTACAGATTTGCTTCCCCTCATTTTTTAATTCATTAGAAGATGAAGAATTTTCTTTGTTGAGGACAAACGAGGATTGGTTGGTTGGCATCTTTGAAGGTTTTTGAGACATCCTCCTAGAGAAGTTTAGAACTAACTCCCCCTCTGTTCCCCTAACTGGACATCTGAGACCTCCCCATTATTGACAAATCCCCTGGATCTCCCTCCTTAGTTGGCCCCCCTCCTAGAAGTTGTCGTGCCTCCTCAGACACTGGAGTTGCCCTCTCTACATACTAACCCCCTTTCAGTTACAGAACAGGTCCTAGCCTCTCCCCCTCCTCTAGATAAGGTGTCCTCTCATGTTGAACCCTCTTACAAGGAAGCTCTTACTAAGGTCCCCCTTCATATTTTCAATGCCTCCATTGGAATCCCTAGTAAACCGGAAAGATTGAATGTTACAATCTGAAAAAACCCGCAGAATAAGAAAAAAAACATGGGGGCCATCGAAGGTGGTTTGTCTTCGGCACCTATTTTCTCTTCTCCAAACGTTCCTTCACCCTTTGGGCATCTTAGAGCTATAAGCCCTGCCAAGAAGGTGACTTAATGCTTATACTTTCTCTTAACCTAAGGGGGGTTGGGGGTGCCTCCAAGATGGTAGCCCTCAAAGAGTTTTTGTTTTTAGTTAAACCAGACATAGTGTTCTTTTAAGAGACAATGGTTGACCACTTACGAGCCAAAGACTTCTTTCTCAAAGTATGCCCTTTGTGGAACTGTGCAGCGATGGACTCTTCTGGGTTGTCTGGGGGTTTATTATCGGGATGGAACCCTCGGGTGGGTTGTCTCGAAGATTTTAAATCTAAGCTAGGGATTTTTTTGGAAGGTAGAGTTTCCAACATCCCTGGCCCAGTCAAGTTGTCGAATTTCTACGGCCCTTATAAGGAAAGTCCTCCTTTCTGGCAATGGGATAAATATTCAGGTTGTCTAGATGATGATTCTCTCATTATAGCGGGGGGGGATCTAAATTTCACACTTTCAGCTGGGGAAGTCTGTGGAGAAAAGGCCAGACTCGACCCGTTAATTGACTTCTTCTCTTTGTTATTTGCCTCTGCAGATTTAGTGGATATTTGCCCTAGTCCATTGAGTCCCACTTGGAGGAATGGGAGGGTTGCCCCTTTTGGAATCTCTAAAAGATTGGACATATTCCTCTATAATAGTAAGTTTATGGGAGAGGAATTCAAGAGTAGATCCTGGACTATCAATTCCCTTATCTCGGACCACAATCCAGTTTGTTTTCAGCTTGAATCCTCCAGTGAAGGCTCTCATTTTCCCTTTAAGTTCAACCACGCCTAGTTAAAGGAAGCAAATTTCATTAGTTTGGTAAGATCCACAAGGTCAAGCTTCCGAGCATGTAATGAGACCTTGGCATCCAAGTATTAGTGTCCAAACTCAAGTTCTTGATGAAGGCAGTAGTACAGTGGAGAAAAGAGAAAGCTTCAAACTTAAGAACTGAATTAGACTCAATTGAAGCTAAGATACAGAATATCTTCACCTCTTTCCCTTCTCAAATTTTTCCAGAATATATCAAGAACCTTCTGCTCACATTGGAGAAAAGAAAACCAAAAATCTTGTTAATAGATGAGCAGACTTGGCGCTTAAAGACCAGAGTTATATGGATCAGAGAAGGGGATAAGAATACAGGGTTCTTTCATAAATATGCAGCAAATTGAAAGCACATAAACACAGTTTGGGATATCAAATATGACTTAGGGATTGTTCAGAGATCACAGAATGATCTGAAATTTGTAGCCAACAATTTCTTTAAATCCCTGTATCAAGCCCCCCCAGAAGAAGATCTCCTTAACCAATTTCAAGTTATTAAAGAAATTCCCCGCTTCTATTCAGATTTCGAAAGTGATGAGATTTGGAAAGAAGTCACAATTGAGGAGTTAAAAGAAGTGGTGATGAAGATGCCCAGGAAAAAATTCCAGGGCCAGATGAATGGCTTCAGGATATCTTTGCATTCTTCTTTGATATAATGGGACAAGACTTACTCAAAGTTGTTGAAGAAGCTAGACTGACAGGCAGAGTAGACATAGCCATCAATTCTACTTTTATTACCTTAATCCCTAAAGAGTCCAATCCCTCCTCTTTTTCGGATTTTAGGCCAATATCACTATGTAATTTCATACACAAAGTATCCTCCAAAGTAATCGCTTGCATATTAGAATCCAAGCTCTAAGAGTGTATCTCTTCAGAACAGTTTGGCTTCTTACAAGATAGATTGATCTCAGATGCCATAGGGTTGGTTCAAGAATGCATGCACTCGACTAAGATTAAAAAGAAGGTTGGATTGTTTCTTAAAGCAGTTTTGAAAAATGCCTACGATAGAGTAAGCTGGAGTTTTTTAAGATTAGTATTGATTTAGATAGGTTTGAAGTGGGATGCAGTCCAGTGGATTCTTGGATGTGTGTGCAATGCCAATTTCGCAGTACTCATTAATGGATCCCCATCCGATTTTTTCAAAAGTGGGAGAGGGTTAAGACATGGATGTCCCCTCTCCCCCTTGTTATTTATTCTAGTCGTGGAGTGTCTAAGCAAAATGATTTTGAAGGCCAGGGAAGATGGATCCTTCACGGGATTTAAGATCACATCTTGTCAAGTGATTAGTCACCTCTTGTTTGTAGACGATGTCCTTATACTTCGTTCAAGCTCTTTAGGTGACTGTACCTCGCTCAAGAAGATCCTTTACTCTTTCTGCAGAGCCTCGGGACTGGAAATAAACTTTCAGAACTATGTCTTCATACCCACTAACATGGAGGACTCGACCTTTCTACAAATTCCAAACTTGTTCGGTATCTCCTCCTCTTCACTGGATGAAGGTTTCAAATACCTAGGATTTGTTCTAAAACCCAAAAACTACAGAAATGTGGATTGGCTTTGGTTAGTACAGAAAGTCGAGAAAAGAATTTCACATTGGGCTTACCGGTGGTTATCACTAGGTGGGAGACTAGTACTTGTAAAATTGGTCCTCTAAAACATCTCGATTTTCTAGAGCACTCTAGCAAAGATCCCTACTTTTATAAAGAATGGGATCAAACAGCTCTTCACCATTTTTTTGTGGAAAGGGGCAAGAAATCCCTCGGGATACACTCTAGCCAATTGGAGTTTGATTTCTAAACCAAAGAGTCAAGGTGGTTGGGGCCTAAGGGAATTAGATCTTTTCAATCAATCTCTAGCAGCGAAGTCTTTTTCGAGGGCTTTGTTTCATAAAAGTTTGTGGGCTGAGGTGATTAGAAATAAATACCTCAAAGGAGTGGAGGTGGTCCCCTGGCTACGAAAAGATCACCTCTCCTTCCCCTCTTCCTCCATCGTCTGTAGAAACTTACTATCTTCTCTTCTAGTGATCAAAAATTGGATCGCTTGGAAGCTAGGTTCACTGGTGAGGGTTCTAGTGGGCATGGACCCTCACATTGGGGGAGGACCCAATTACATTTTGTTTGCAGAACTCCTCTCTCAGATCCATTGTTGGGGTCTTTTTTCACTCGCACAAATACACAATGTTGGCGCCATGCATAGACAAAATAATAGGTTTTGGCCCACTACTCTGGATTTAAATCACCCTGACTTACATGCTGACGAGTGGAATGCTTATACACAGAACTTATATCAAAGCGGCATCGCCCTATCAACAGAACCCAACGTCGTGGTATGGACTTAGAATAAGGTGGATGGCTCTGTGACTGTTCATGAAGCTTATAAAGCCTTAGAATCCCTAACTTCTGAAGATGACCGTAGATGGTGTCACTCGGTGCTCTGGAAATACAAGATTCCGGTAAAAATAACTCTATTCATGTGGCTCTGCCTATATAACAAGGTCCTTACAGATGAAGAATATCGTAAAAGAGGGGGCATCGGACCGTCGGTGTGCCTGCTATGCTTGAATAGCGAGGAAACAGTACAACATCTCTTTGTTGAGTGTCCCATTGCACAGGAGTTGTGGTTTTCAATTTGCAAGTCCTTGAAAATCAGTCAAAATTGGTAGCTTCGCTCTCTGGAAGATAATTTAAAGCGGTGACTCCTAGGAAACCCCAAATCTGCTTCGGTTCCTTTCTTCGTGACATGGGGTTTATGGCTATTCCGGAACTCGATCTTGTTCGAAGGAAATAGACAATCTATGGAGGAGGTGGGAAAGAGGGTCCTCTCAACAATTGTCGAATACACCTCCATCTCTGGTAAAAACAAAGTCAAAATATTAATAAACCTAGTTTTTTGGGGGAATTCCTCGGTCGGATTTTTTGACATGGCAGCCAATGATGGACAATGTGGGGTTGGAGTGTTATTAAAAACAACATCTTAACACTGCTATAAAGGGAATCTAATGTTTGGTTTAGACTCGAATATTAAAGTTGAACTGTTGACTCTATGGGGACTTCTTAACATGAGCCTGCATTTCGGGATTATCATTTTGTTCATCTTTGGAGACTCAAAAGTAATTGTGGATTGGTTCAATGGAGAGGTGAACCTGAATGTTTTGATTCTCCGGGACTGGAAGAATTGGATAATGTCACTTCGAACTAGCTTTTCCTTTGTCAAATCTTTTCATATCAATCGAGAATACAACACACAAGCCGATTCTTTGTCTAAACAGGGTCTCTCTAGCCAATTGGGTCTCTTGCAGGTTGAAGAATTTGATGAAGACTCTTTGATTTTTGTTTTATCCATTTCACTTTTCTGAAAAATCACAGCTCTGTGACCACACATTAAGAAGACTGTCATAATATTGTGATCTTTGTTTTACTACACCTGTTGTTTTGGTCAACTAGTAAGGATTTTCTATCTTCAGATTTTTAGTATGCAATAGGCGATTTGTGTAATTTCTGCAATTAGAAGAATGAGAGAAGCACACAGTAAATGTGCTCTAAATACTATGTTGAATGTAGCAGTATATACTATAGACTTAGCTATATATTGTAAAGATCTATTGATTCAATATGAATAACATAGACCTGTTTTTTTTCTGTGGAAAAAAAATGAATTTAATTAAATTAATTATAATTTTAAATAATAAAAATTATTAAAATTTAATTGTTATAAATTTAATTATGAACAATTATTATAACTTTATCATTAAAATAAATGGAAAAAAAATACATTTCATAGGAGTAATTATTCAAATCAATTATTTCATTCATTAACTAAATCCAATATCTGCATACATTTTAATACAAAATCAATGAAATACAATACTTAACATACCTTTTAATAGAAAATGCAACTAATACTTACATACTTTTACATATATTTTTTTAATATAAAATTCATAAAGTTGGTAATAGAATCAAAATTGTAAAATTGTTTCATCCAAAGTGTTTATATATCAAAATTTATTATTATTCTTTATATTTAATCATTTAAACTTAATTAAATAGATTTAATAAATTATAACAGTTGAATATCATCCTCGTCAATATAAATTAATAAAATCTTCGAAAAATTTAAAAAATAGTAAAATATAATGATTGGGATTTTAGTAAACAATTATATTATAACTTTGTCTTGTAATCTTTAAATAATAAAAAATAATAAAATAACATTATTATTATTAGTGAAAAATTATATTATAACTTTGTCTTGTAATCTTTGAATAATAAAAAATAATAAAATAACATTATTATTATTAGTGAAAAATTATATTATAATGTTAGTGAAAAATTATATCATAATGTTAGTGGATTTTTTATTTTTTTTAAACTGAAAGTGGAGCATCTCTAATGGCATTCATTGCTACACTAAGAGTAATGTCTCCCAACTTAACTTAGTTATGGTCTCATAACCAACATAACACAATATGCAATTAAATTTTACATAAATGCATTCAAACATCAATAAAACTTGTATATTCAAGGCCCTCTGCCTTTGCACGCCGATTCAATATTAATTTTTTTCCGGAGGGAACTCTTACCTCAATTCCATTCAACATTTATGCATCATAAACAAAGGCAAATGCATACATGTCTAGTTGTTATTACATTTAATCGATGCTACCTGCTTAGCTGATATTTTGTAGAAGTTCACAAGCTCCCTTTATTCGCCTCTTGATCAGCATCTTACCATCATCATTTTCCCCATACAAATGGTTGTCATATGCAACAGTATCATCAACATCTTCAGCCATGCTATAAACATTTTCTTGGTTACTCAATTCCATCATACGCATGAATTACTAATATA
>JASDQU010308455.1:119195-134409 GCA_032191745.1 Picea mariana | reverse complement strand
CGAGATGTGGCCTCCTAGACTATAATGATTGCTAGGTATCTGTAGAATGGGCATGTCAATGAGGTTTTTCATCTCTTTTTCAAATGCAATTGGCAAATGTTAAGCCCGACCTGATGACCATGGTTAGTCTCCTTTCAATGTGTGCCCAATTGGCATCCCTACAACAAGGAAGGTGAGTTCATGTTTATATATTTAAGGTTGGATTCGATTCAAATGATTTTGTAAAGATTGGCCTTATAGACATGTATTCCAAATGCGGTAGTATAAATGATGCAACACAATTGTTTAATAGATTGGATCAAAGAGATGTGGTCTAATGGAATGCTTTGACTGCAGGATATGCTCATAGTGTACATGCCATTAAGGCCTTGGCAATTTTTAGTGAAATGAGACTAGCAAGCGTAAAACCCAATTATGTCACCATGTTGTGTCTTCTCCTAACATGCATTGATTTAGGAGATGTGTAGCAAGGCAAGTGCATCCATGATTCATCATTAGTCGAGGTTTTGATTTAGACATTGCAGTTGGAAATTTACTTCTAGTAATGTATTATAAATGTGAAAATATAGCCATGGTGTAGAGTTTGTTTGACAAAATGTCCAGGAAAAATGTGGTCTCATGGAGTGCCATGATTGCAAGGTATGCCAATAATGGACATGCAAATGACGTGAAAACTCTATTTCACCAAATGGAATGGGTAGGCATAAAACCTAACTCAACAACCATGGTGAGCATACTATTAGAATGTGCCCATTTAGGATTTATGCATCAAGGTGAGTGGACTCATGACTATATAATTAGAAGTGGATTTGAATCAAACATCTCTGTGGAAAATGACCTTGTGGTTATGTATTCCAAGTGTGAGAGAGTAGAGTTTGCATGAACATTATTTGACAAAATGGCTAAGAGAAATGTCATCTTGTGGACTGCAATGATTGCAAGTTATGCCCAAAAAGGATATGTTTAATGAAGCCTTGGCCCTGTCTTTCTTCATATGCAATTTTCCAATATCAAAAGCCAACTATGTTACAATGGCAACTCATGGGTGTGCTCTCAACATGCACTGATTTAGTAGCTTTACAATAGGGAATGTTGATCCATGATTGCATACATACAAGTGGATTTGAGTCAGATGTTTATGTGGGGACTGCCCTTGTTGATATGTATTCCAAATGTGGGGGTATAGAGGTTGTAATAAAAGTATTTGATAAAATGTGAAAAAATATATTGTCTCATGGAATGTTATGATTGCAAGTTACGAAATTCATGGTCATGGCAAGGATGTCGTTAAAACCTTTTTTCATATGCATTGCTTGACCATGTGATGAACATTTAGAGTGATTATGCCCTTATAAATACAATGGTTTTCCATAGCATAAACTACAAGGCAATTCAAATGCATACAAGACAAACCCACAACCATCCACTATATAGTCCATTCATTCCAATCCCACTTTTGACTTGTAAAATTTACAAGAAAAAGGAAACAATGCATTTATGAATATTTCTGATTGTTTTACAACGTTTTGTAGAAATTGTGTGTATATGTGTTTGTGTACCAAATAATATTAAAGATTGTATTGATGCCTATGGAAACAAAGGGGTTTTTGTACCAAGAAAAGCAAGGTACACTTTATAGCTACATCTAAAGGTGGGAGAGATTTGTCTCATGCATAAATTGAAAAGGAAAAAAATTACTTCCAACCTCCAATGTTAAAAAACACCAAAACAAAAAATGAGACCATGTAAAAGAGGTTTACACATGGTTTTTTTCAATCCCAAAGCAGGGGACCGACCTTGAGACCTCCTACATGCAACTCAAAACAATCAACCACTCAAATTAGCCCCCTAGACTCAATCAATATGGATCTATGCTAGTATAGGGTATCAAATAGGGGAGAGGGGCAAGTGGTTGTGTGGGCCCTAATAATTGTGATAATGTTTGATAATGCAGGGCCTAGAAAGCGTGTGCAAATATGTCACTAAATGTTACTTCAAAGTCTAGAAAAAGAGAAATTTGAATTTAAAATTTTATCATTGAATGACGTTATTTGTGCACATCTATGTCTCTGTTAGGAAAAAGAGACTTCAAAATTTAGACATACGTTCACAATAAAAGTTCCATATTGCATGAAAATTGTCCACATCACATTAGGAACAGAGCCAAGCATGTACCACGAAAATCCTACATTGTCTATATAAAGAGTCAAACTATCCTGGAATGAAATTCAAATCCCAACAATTACGTGTGCATTGGTATACATATAAAGACTCAAACTGTCCAAATGAAATTAAGATCCTAACAACTACGCGTGCATTAGTATACAAAATATGTACATATGTGCACATTTATGACATGTCCAAGGCTACAACAAATGGTGTAAATCACGACAAGTTACTATCCACCCAACAATAAGTTTTTATTTTGATAATTTCAACATAATTGAGACACTAAATGCGCCACTTGGGTGAACTTTCTCCATTATCATAATGTACGTACAAATTATGACAATAATAATTCTAGATGTAACTTAAGCCTACCCAAGTGGTTACTAAATGCATATAAGCTAAATAAGAGACAAGCTATAATAAGAAAAAATCCACTACACATGTGCGCTCTTTAAGGGAAATGGAATCAATGAAAACATAATTACCTCATGTCATTAGTAGCCCGATGTCCTTCTTGAACCCTCTCCATGCCTTTACATGTGCCCCTGCTCATACAACTTCTTTTCAAACCACATCTCCATCTCCCTCTGAAACAATTACTCCAATAGATCATGCAAGCTTGATGATGAATGTAAGATATAAATAATATTCCATAAATTTACTTGAGAGAGAAAATATGAAATTACTCAAGAATATGAGTGGAAATATATGTGCAACTAGCATGAAAAATGAAGTGTATTTGATTCTATGAATCTTGTGTTACCTAAGAGTAAATATTCAAGTGATAGAAGGATAAGTACAAGAAAAAAGTATGTATGAGAAACAAACCAATTACATGGGAAACAACTTTTGCAAAGGCACAAAGTTATGTATAAGGACCATTTTAGAAGTGTGATTTGTTCTTAATACGATGGAAGTTATATAAACACAAGAAAGTTCCTAAATTACCCGAAAATATATGTATTGAATAGTTCTTAAATTTCCCTAAAGTACATCATCATTTTACATAATTACCCCAAAGCCTTTAATCATATATGAGGAATTTGTTATTTAATTTCTCGTCGTTAAGAAGTCTAAGAACCAATTGAAATACAATTCTAGTTCGGTCTTTCAACATAAATTTCGAGTGCTATCTAAAACACAACCACAACATTTCTAATATATGACATGAAAATATTGTACATTTGCCATCAACCCTATAATAGAAGGCATGAGATCAATTAAGTGAAGGGCATTTCCAATAACTAAAATGATATAGTCTGAAAAAACACTAAAACCATCCAACCATCCCCTTCACTACAAAATATAGCTATAGAGAAATTGATTGATTGAAGCACCACCCTCAACTTTCACTTCAACAAGCTCGACAATCTCTACCTCATCAAGCTCAACAACTTCAATTGATGGTTGTGGTGCATCCACATTAGTAGCTTCTAAGCATGGAGCTCCCCATTTTCCAACATGACATGAAATCAAAGTGAATAATCTGTATAAGAGAAAGATAATAAGCTACCTCTCACAAAAAAAAACTAAAATGAAATATAACACCATTTTCGGTTTTACAAAATGTCCACATAATGATCCTCTTTATCTAATTAGTAAATTATAGGTGGTATCTCCATTCATGTTCACCCATTTAATGTACAAACATGCACCTCATCATATTTTTTTAAGTTCTGCTTCACATGCTCTACAATCAAGGGTGTGTTAGTAACCAATACAACTCAAGGTCTCTATTTATCATACGAAAGTTCATTAAGGACTTTCTGAATACAACTAAAGGTTGCATCACTACAACGATAACACCTTATAGCGAAGGTTTTTATGATGTGCCTCAATCGTGCAAGCACAACTGTGTGCTCACAAACATAATGCCCTGGTGCTTAACTAATAAAGCACACCGATAACCATTATTAATATAAAATGCTAAAATACCATTTTTTTTATTTAAAATAAAATAAAATGCACATCGATGCTCCATGATAAACTAAGAGCATTGGTGCACATATAAAGGATGCACTGGATCAAGTTAGAACAATTGGTTATTCAATAAAAAAAATTAATTTAAAAAACCAAAAAACCTTTACCAGTGCACTTAAAAAACCCAACTGCCCTGGTGCATATACAATATTGGTGCACCAAACAACAATAACGATGTGTTTAATAGTACTATAGCCTTGAGTTTTTTTAATATGTGGCCAACAATCCAAATGGTGCGTTACTCATACTACCACTCACTAGTGTGTCTTACTTTATGGTGCACTGTGATAGGGTAAAAAAAAAAAAAAAAACGTACCAGTGCATTCTAGTATTTTAGAACAGTCCGGTGCGTCTTACTGTTAGGTGCACCACGATAGGGTAAAATAAAATAAAAATTACCAAGCCAAATTTCATTATCACATTTCCTTCTGTGCTTCCAAGCACTCACACAAGCACCGGTGCTCACCCTCTTTCTATGGCTACCCGGTTTGTAGTGCTTTACAATGTTGCTTCCTCAGTTTGATAGCTTCACCGGTAGATTCCATACATTTTCCATTTTTGAAAAAAAGTGCATGATTTCACTTCTTCTCTACGGGCCAACCATGCCTCCTCGAGCAAGAACAGACTAGGTAAATTGTTTGTTACCTCCTTGTTTTGATTTTCATTGATAAAAATTTAAAACTGGGCTCAAATTTGACATTTTTTTCATTAAAAAAAAATTATGTGCAGTGCATTTCACGAGTTCAGTTCACCCCGAACTTTATGCGTTCTGTGAATTTACAGGAAGCATCGCACATGGTACCTCCTATGAATTTATAGGAAGCGTCGCTGGAGGTGTGTATGAAACTACACAACACAACGCTAAAAAATATGCACCGCACTAGAATGGGGGGTGTGCATTACCAGTGCTTCTCATCTTAGAAGAGGCATCGTCTTTGTAATAAACCCACCGATGCGTTATAATAACAAATAAAACACACTAGTGCACCTCACCACACTGAACGCCCTGTAACCAGTGCAATATAAAACACAATGCACCACTAAAAATACACACTAGGGCTCTAAGCAACATGGAGCACTGAACATATGGGTGCACATTAACGGTGCATATCATTTTAGACGAAGCACCACAAACTAGTGCATTATAGGGAATAACCTGCATCGGTGCACCACACATAAAAATATTAGCATAACAATGCGTTTAGTGATTAAGGTAGTAACAATGTGCCAAATAACACAGAGCGCTGTGAAAATTGTGAACATGGAGCACTAAACTTACCAATGTACCTCAACGGTGCATATTGTTTTAGACGAGGCACTGCAAACCAATGCATTATAGGGAATAAGTTGCATCAGTTCACCACATCGCACCACACATATAAACATTAGCATATTGGTGCATTTAATGACTAAAGTAGCACCGATGCACCAAATAACATGGAGCACCGTGAAAATTGTGAACATGGAGCACCAAACCTACCGATGTACCTTAACGATGTGTATTGTTTTACATGAGGCATCACAAACCAATGCGATATAGGGAATAACCCGCAATGGTACACCACTTCGCACCACACATATAAAAATTAGCATGTTGGTGCGTTTAATGACTAAAGTAGCATTGAAACACCAAATAATGTGGATCACCGTGACAATGGCGGTACGTGTTTTATGATAAAGCACACCATTCATGATGCATATGATTTATTAAAAGTGCACTGATTACTTTTCCACAATTTTTTTTGCAAACAATAATTAATTTCAGTTTTTAATAAATACAAAATGGTTATATATGTGTGTGTTTTATAATTTCAATTTGTTTTATCTATATATATGTGCCTAAAAATATTTGTATGTGAATCAGAGACGACGACAATGAGCGTGGGAGCGAGAGCAGTAGCAACATGTACAAATTTGTACATGAGTAGGAGGTTGGAGAGAGGGAGAGGATCTCTCGCCCTGTTGCATCGCAGACTCGTGCCCTTTTGAGGAATGTTGGATTGCTCAAGTTTTATGAGGAGGACATCCCTTAGGGGGAACTTTTCATTTTTACAACAATTGATCCATCATTGGGATCACGCTTAGCATGTATTCATGGTCAATCTTGATCTGTGGTATCAAACCATAGATGAGGATATTTATTTTGTCATCAGGTTGTCTAGGAGGAGGGAGGTTTGGCCCCAGTTCCTTGATCTACCACCCGACATTACAAGAGATAGCCAAATGACATATGTGTAGTGATATGCCAGTTGGGACATTGTTTTCACTAAGAACTTCCAGGTTGTTGGTGGTCAATTGAAAATAGATGCATTTGGTGCAAAGGAGGTTAGATGCTTGTCCCTTATTGGCATTGCATTGACACACTTTACCTCCGATGGACAACGCATTAGTTACTCATTGATGTACTATGTAAATAGTTTAGTTTAGAAGCCTCGATTGATTAGGTGGTCAAAGATATTTCTGCATCAATTTTGTTTTGCATTGGATCATTGTCGCTATGTTTTTATGGGAGGTTATTCTTCTTGTTTGTGTCAGAGTTATTTACATTATTTTTTGAGAGGTTTCATGTCACTTGACTCACAATACCCCACTTCCCTCCTAGGCCTATGAATGATGTGTGTATACACATGTGGGGGCAGTTGTTTCCCAAGAGGGGTTAGCTGGAGTGGCCATGTACTTCGGTCGGTAGATTGATATGTGATTTCTTGGCTGGAGAGGACATTCCTATCCTCGATCTTGTACAATACCCATGCACGGGGATGGATTGGAGAGGATGTTCGAACATCCTATTTATTCCAGACGAGCCACCATATGATAGAGGTAATATTATCATTATGGTTTGGTAAATCTAGTTGCATATTTTTTTGTCTTATTTAATGCACATGTAATTTATTGTAACATTTTGTTTCAATTGTCTGTTTATTATTGTTTTGCAGATATTGACACATATGTTGAGGATGAGCCTCCCAAAAAGGATGAGAATATGGATGAGGCAACTCAACAAACTCCAATATAGAGACCCGACATATCATGTAGGATGGATCGAAGAGTTCAAATTGATTTGGTGGATCTCATATGTGGTCTGATTGCTAGGAAGAGAGTGGTACATGTACACATTCGAGATATCTTACAGGTGCTAGAGCTATCTAAAATATGGTTGACCCATCTTTGTGACATGATGTCATTGTTGCATCATGTTGTCAGTGCCCTCAACCTCATCCATAGGTTGAGGGATGCTGCTCATTCCACTTCATTTGGATCATCTTTTGATGACGATGCTCATGATCCTCCACTACATGATTCTCTACCATCTGGTCCTCCACTAGTCCGACTGACATCCCCTCCACCACCTGGTCCTCCACTATATTGATTGATATCCCCTCCACCACCTGGTCCTCCACTATATTGACTGGTATCCCCTCCACCACTTGGTCCTCCACTAGAACGACTGATTCACTGATCCACCGATTCTCCTCCTCATCCACATGTGTCACCAGTTGCACCATCCACCGATCCTCCTCCTCCTCCACGTGTCTCACCAGCTGCACCATCCATCGATCCTACTCCTCCTCCTCCACATGATCCATGTGGAGAGATATATGAGACTCTACTTTCATCATTGTTATCTAACATGGGTATTGATAGACCCTATACCTTTGGTAGCAAGGGCATTGATATCTCTGGCTATGGTGGTGGACCTAGCTAGTAGTGGTACTTGACATGTATATTGATTATTGAACATTTGACTTGAGATGTATATGTGACATGCTTATTGATTTTGATTAGATGTAAATTTTACATGCATATTGATATGTATATTTGATACGTATATCGCTCATGTATATTATGTTTTTTCAGATCGTGTTGTTGTTGTTGTTTGATTTATAAAATGTATTATGAGTGCGCTGATGATTAATAATATTAACGATTTCTTTGTTTTTTAATTAAATTTGAAATGTATCACTCATTTTAATTTATATTTATCATAGATTGTTGAACTTTAGTTTTGTGAAATCGTTTAATTTGAATTGTGATTGCAAAAACTTATAACCATTAATGCCATATAGTGTTTAACTCTTCTTCAAGGTGAAATATTTGTTGTCCAACAAGATACAATATGTTGGTTAAACATGCTTACAAACACAAATACATAAATATGATGAGTTAAATGATTGTGATTTGAATAATTATGTCTTTTTCATATATTGTAATAATAGCGTTATGATATAATTATTCACTAACATTATAGGGGTGGCAGGTGCATGGGGGATTATTTGTGAGCCCGGAGGAACTTTAGGTGCATATTTTTCTTGGGGCCTAGAAAATGTGTCCAACAACACTGCTAAGGCCTATGCCCTTTGGGAAGGTGTCAAACTCACAAGAGCAATTGGGATTCAAAAGATAACCTGTAAGTCCTGGGGTGCCAAGCCCGAGTGCACACACTTCCTCCACAGACCGAAATGAAGGAAATTGGGCATGTAGGATGCTTAGTGCAATTGAAGAGATGAAATATTCATGCAGGGGAGAGTTGGGGTTCCCTTAGGTGTGCAATGCACCAAGGGGTGACTCCACCCAAGATGGCTTATGAATTTTTTTTGACAAGTTGGCTTGACAAAGGTCATGGGTAGAAGAATGAACGCATCACCAAACGGAAAATCGACTAAGGCATGATGAGGGCATGCTTAGGAGAGTCAACCTGACTCGCCTAAGGGACGCATGCACCTAAACAACGAGTCGATTGGGTGAATGGTGGTGTCGATTGAAGAGTTTGGTGGACGTAGCTAAGGCATCGTGCAACATAAGTAAACCATGGGACGATTGAACGAAGATTGTTGGCAAGACTTGGGGTGCCCAACGAACGAACAAGTCGGCCAAGGCAAGGAGGGAGCGCTTAAGTGAGTTGGTGCGACTCACCTAAGGGATGTGTGCACCTAACGATGGTTGGTCGATCGGTTAAGTAGACAAAACATGGTGAAACGAAGGTTTGCTCGCCCAAAGGCAGGGAGACACGTCGGTTCATGAGTTGGGTACCTATATATATGCCCAAGGGTGAAACCAAAACAAGACCATTCATTCAAGGGTTTAAGAACTAAGTAACCAACTGTGAGTTGGTGAACATAGTTCGACAACCAAGAGACAGATTGCACGGACTGAGGCATGGGCAACATGGATCGCATAAATGAAGCATGAAGGAGAAGTGGCTCTTTTAGATTTTTTACTGTGGTAACGAAGGGTTTCACAAGGTGACATGACATAGGTATATCTATTGTGTTTCACATAGGTTATTGTTGGACAAAATTGAGCAGAAGCTCCTTGTAAAAACATCTTTAGTGTGGCATGAGCTGCAGGCTCAACACACTACTGTCTTTGTAATAAAAATAGGGTATTAGGCCAGTTTGGCCGCCCACCTTACATATTCATTTAAATTGTGTATGGATGTGTTCTATTACTTGCTGGATGTTCTAAGTATCAATGTAATCATAAATTGTTGAATGATAAAAGAATTTAAGTGTTAGGCGTAGTTTGGGCCAAGTAAACCGATGTGGTCTTGTCACTGAGTTGAAAAGCTATGGTGCCGCACACTATTGAGAACAGTGGATGTTTCCGCCATTCACCTAAGTTCTCCAACATCGTGACAGGTGGTATCCAAGTGCCTTACCATTCACATGGTTTAGTGAGTTCATCTGCAGCAGTGGTGAAGAGCAAAGAATGAAGATTTTGTGTAGGTTCGTTGGAAAGGCTAGAGTGAGACGTGCCTTGGTAGAGATTTGATCACGGGATGTGAAGACAAAAGTCTGGTGAAAATTGCTTGTAGGATTTAGTCAGGTTGCAAAACGAAGCTTGGAGATTTCGGTGGAAGAATTGGTAACGAGATTTGGGTGAAGTCTACTAGCCGAAGACATGAACAAGTGGTCACCGAAATGGTTTTATAAGTAGCAGATCACATGTTAGACTTCGATGGATAGTCCATAAAGAGTCTAGTTGAAGACAGTGTGTGATGTGCAAAACAAGTGATGAATGCATAGTGAGGGAGATGCCTAATGAAAAGAAAAGACATGACCTTGAGGAAGGGTAGTGGATGGACATGGAAGCAACGAATCAGATCCTAGAGAAGATCAGAGGAATTGTCGCACGATAGGATTTGTGGGACAACAAAATTAAGACTCTCTTAGGAGATGATGGAAACTACCAAGCCTTGAAGACAAACTTGTCCAAGAAGAAGGAAGCTATGCCCACTGACACTCCCATCTTGGCACAGTTTGATCTGTTTGTGGATATCAACTCTATCATATGTGATATGTATCGAAGGAACCACTTCACCAAGTATTACTTGAAGAAGGAGAGGGAGGTCGAGATAAGTTAGACGGACCAAACCAAGGTGGGGCCAAGGCAAATGCAAGATCCACTTCCATCGTAGACTTTGGTGAGAAAAGATGAAGTAGTTTTGTGTTCATCATTGGATGTGCTTGAGAAGGAGGACATTCAGTGAAAACAAGGTGAGATTGGTGCAACGAAGGAACAATTAGAGGCTGTGAATGTTGCAGAATTTATTTGCATGATGACCCATGCTAAAAGTGACTGTCTAGGAGGAATGAAGGTGGTTTGGTTGACCCAGCAGAACAAAGTTCAACAAGGGACAAACGAACAAAAGCTTGTAGTTTCGGTGGAAGCATTCCAGTCTCAACATCCTTCAAAGGAAGCATTGGAGGCGTTGAGTGCACTAATGGAATTCATGAAAGACAGAAAAGTGAGTGGTCACACTCCACAAAGCAAAGATGAGACAAGTCTTTGTTTTTTAGATGCAATGATATATGAGTTGAGGGTTACATTGCTTGTTGAAACTAGCTCAACCCATAATTTCATAGGAGAAGGAGCCACTGGGTTAGTTCATTGTGAAACGAAGGCTGGCATAAGTCAGTATAAGGTAGTTAACTCTATGGTGAGGTAGGAAACAAGGAGGGTTCGTTTAACACTTGTGAGTATAGGAGTTTGTTTTGGAAACTTGTATTTGGTAGTTATTTCATTGGATGATCATGCAATGATCTTGGGACAAGACTTTTTCAAAGTTTTCTGAGCAGTCTCCTTGATTTATGAGAACCACTTGGTATTTTTGGATGAAGCTGGAGTATCAAGTGTGCCTATGACAAGAAAGATAAAACTTGGGAAGAAGTCGAGGATTTTGGCGATCCAAATGATAGAGGAGGTCAGGGAAGTTGACACACCCCTTCATACGACGCAACAATCAGGGAAGGATTGATACATGCTTGTTTTGGGCAGCATAGGTGGAAAAATACAAGGTTTGGTGAACATGAAAAATTCAATAAAAGATGTCATTGGGAGGATGGGCCAAGAGAAAGTTCAATGGAAACCACAAAAAGACAAGGTTGCGGGAACCATTGCCACTCTTGTGGAGGATGTCAAACCATGTGCTCGACTAGAGTCACCACAAGATCCGAAGTGTTGCAGAGGACAATCCAGATTATTACTTGAAGCAGTCAGACCAAGTGACATAACTAAATAGGATGTAGACGTATCCAACAATTTTGACTTGGAAGATGAAGTAGAAGAAGTAGGGAGAGAGGATAGCGATCTCACAACAATCATTAACTTTTGCAGAAAGGCCATGGGGATATATGAATTCTAGTTGATAGCATAATGACTTGAACAATTGGGATGTTCGCCAAAGGAAGTTAGATTGAACTTGATGTATTTGCGAAATGAGCATAAGTCATACACAATGTTTGATTGTATCATTGAAGGCGACTACTAGACTTACACTGCGTACTAAACCAAGACGAACATGGGTGCATTTCCAAAAAGAGGCAACGCGGTCCTAAGTGCCATGAAAGTGGCACGGGTGATGAAGAGGTTGGAAGTTGGGAAGAGGATGTGAAGACAAAATTGTAGAAAAAATATTGGGTTAGACATGAGGAAACACATTCTCATGGGTTTGGCGCGACGGTTGGACTAACTACCCAATCTGTCCAAGGCATGGGGGATATCAATTTGCAGAGACATGGACAAGATGATTGAAGTATGAATGTGGTAGTATGTCGTGGAGGATATGATTCCTAGACAAAGATGACTTCGCAACAACGGACATGGATGGTAACTACAACAAATGAAGTAATGTTGGAGGTTGCCGAGGTAACAACAACTTGGAGTGGGGGAGGATGTAAGGCATGTGGTGCCAAGCCTGGGTGTACACACTTCCTCCATAGACCGAAATGAAGGAAATTGAGTAGGAAGGATGCTCAGTGCAATTGAAGAGACAAAGTGTTCATATAGGGGAGAGTTGGGGTTCCCCTAGGCGTGTGATGCACCAAGGGGTGACTCCACCCAAGATGACTTACAACACAAGTTAGGCGAGTCAGCTTTACGAAGGTCGTGCGAAGAAGAATGGATGCATCACTAAACGGAAAATCGACTAAGACATGAGGAGGGTGCGCTTAGGCGATTTGACCCGAATCACCTAAGGGACACACACACCTAAATGACAAGTCAATTAGGAGGATGGTGGCATCGTTTGGAGAGTTCAATGGATGTAGGTTAGCTTGCTCAAAGGCAGGGAGACGTGTCGATTCATGAGTTGGGCACCTATATATGCCCAAGGGTGAGACCAAATCGAGATTGATCATCCAAGGATCTAAGAACCAAGTAACCAAATGTGAGTTGGTGAACACAGTTCGACAACCAAGAGACATGTCACAACATGTATCACAAAAATGAAGCATGAAGGGGAAGTGGCTTGTTTAGCTTTCTGATTGTCTTAATGAAGGGTTTCACAAGGTGACATGACATAGGTATATCTATTATGTTTCACACAGGTCATTGTTGGATAAAATTGAGTGGAAGATCCTTGTAAGAAAATCTTTGGTGTGGCATGAGCTGCAGGCTTGACACACTATTGTATTTATAATAAAAAATGGGTATTAGGCTAGTTTGGTCGCCCACCTTACATATTCATTTAAACTATGTATGGATGCATTCTATTACTTGTTAGATGTTATAAGTATAGGTGTAATCATAAACTGTTGAATGATAAACAAATCTAAGTGTTAGGAGTAGTCTGGGCCAAGTAAACCGGTGTGGTCTTGTCGCCGAGTTGAAAAGTTATGGTGCCACACACTGTTGAGAATAGTAGATGTTTTTTCCATTCACCCGAGTTCTCCAATGGTGTGACATAACCATTCTTGGTGACTCCATGTTAGATTAGGGCACTCATCAAGATGCATATAGTTGGAAACAATGTTTTCATTGGAATAATTTCTCATACTTTATCCCTCCTTACTAAATTTGAAGACCATATTTGTTCCACATCAAGTAGGAGCACAATTCTAAAGCAAATAATTGGGCCAAGGTGGGATCAAGCCTAATAAAATTTGAAATAATAATGAATGGGTCAAAAGGGTTGCAACCCATACCATAATCCTCATGGTTAATGAAATTAATGGATGGGACATGTGGCAGGTTAAAGGTGTGATGAACCATGTGAAGATGAAGCTCGTGCATATGTTTGGCCTCGTAATTGATAGGGGCATTCAATTTTGTTTATGTGATCACATGATATCTTGGGGGATGGATCCGACTGAGAATCCCATTCTATTATGGAAAAGTGAAGATAGGATCATGTTGTGAGGAGAGGAAGGTAGGATCATGTTGTGGTTCTGTTCAAAGGAGATCAGAGTTCTACGTTGTAGGGGTTCGTGGTCTATGGGCATCTCACGTTCAATGCTAGAAACAAGTCGACTCTTGACCAGGCTTCCCATGGTCACCAGGTTTCTCTATTGCAATTTTGTTTCTTCCAGATCCCAAGGCTCTATCATTTTCTTTCAAATTTTGAGGCTCTCTTCTCTTTTCTGGTTTTGTTAGCATTGGCAGTGGGCCTGTGTATGGGGTGTGGTATGATTATTTTGGATGCTTTTCACCTGCTTATGTCTCTAATTCGAAAAGAGGGTCATTTGATTGTTTGTTGTTTGGCGACCCCGGTCGCCCTCTTGCCTCTGTTTCAACCAACTCTGGTGGTGGAATTGTTGGGTATGTGTTATATTCTTTACATGTGTGCGTGTGGGTGCGTCAGATATGACAATTGCGTCTGACGATCCCTCGTTTTTGGGCGGTTTTTTCTATTTTTAGCGGTTTTGTAAATTAATCCCGGATTAAGGGATTAGGGTTTTGGTATCTACGGAATACCTAAAAACATTGTATATATATTGTATAGTGAATGGTGAAATTTGATATAATGAATATAAGAAAGGTTTTCCCGGTTGAGGGTTTCCAGTATAAAATCTCTGTGTACTCTGTGTATGAGCCATTGATTAAATTCTGTTTTGCTTAAGAATCTATATGCATTGCTTTACTTCACAGGTTTAAAACTTACCTGTGGTATTAGAGCTCGTTTTTGGCTTCAGAGGGACGCCTTTGTTGTTGAGGGTTTGGCTCGGTCTTGATAGATCAAGTTTATCTCGGGTCTGTGATAAACCTGGGTTTAATGGGAGCTTTTGCAGTGGAGATTCGAGTATAGAAAGAGGAATGGCGAGATCATCTAGAATCGAGATAGAGAAGTTCAATGGTAAAAACTTTGAGCTATGGAAGCTGAAGATGGAGGACCTTCTTGTAGACAAAGAACAATGGATCGATGTGGATCCTGGTACACAACCTACTGGTACACCGTCTACTAGCACACAGGCTACTGATACACAACCTACTAGTACACAAACTACTAGTACACCACCTACTGGTATGTCGAAGGAAGATTGGGAGAAGTTGGGCAGAAGAGCAAGGAGTACTATTCGACTATGCCTGACAGATTCGGTGTTGTTGAATGTCTCAGGAGAATCTATAGCCAAGGAACTATGGGATAAGTTGGGGAATTTGTATCAATCAAAGTCCCTGGTAAACAAGTTGTTTCTTCGAAAGAAGTTGTATCATCTTAGGATGGAAGATGGAGATTCTATGACAGAACATCTAAATGCCTTTAATACTCTTGTAAGTCAACCTGTCTCTGTTAATATTACGATTGCAGAAGAAGATAAGTGTATTTCTTTGTTATGTTCTTTGCCAG
>JASDQU010308455.1:107469-119175 GCA_032191745.1 Picea mariana | reverse complement strand
CGAGATGTGGCCTCCTAGACTATAATGATTGCTAGGTATCTGTAGAATGGGCATGTCAATGAGGTTTTTCATCTCTTTTTCAAATGCAATTGGCAAATGTTAAGCCCGACCTGATGACCATGGTTAGTCTCCTTTCAATGTGTGCCCAATTGGCATCCCTACAACAAGGAAGGTGAGTTCATGTTTATATATTTAAGGTTGGATTCGATTCAAATGATTTTGTAAAGATTGGCCTTATAGACATGTATTCCAAATGCGGTAGTATAAATGATGCAACACAATTGTTTAATAGATTGGATCAAAGAGATGTGGTCTAATGGAATGCTTTGACTGCAGGATATGCTCATAGTGTACATGCCATTAAGGCCTTGGCAATTTTTAGTGAAATGAGACTAGCAAGCGTAAAACCCAATTATGTCACCATGTTGTGTCTTCTCCTAACATGCATTGATTTAGGAGATGTGTAGCAAGGCAAGTGCATCCATGATTCATCATTAGTCGAGGTTTTGATTTAGACATTGCAGTTGGAAATTTACTTCTAGTAATGTATTATAAATGTGAAAATATAGCCATGGTGTAGAGTTTGTTTGACAAAATGTCCAGGAAAAATGTGGTCTCATGGAGTGCCATGATTGCAAGGTATGCCAATAATGGACATGCAAATGACGTGAAAACTCTATTTCACCAAATGGAATGGGTAGGCATAAAACCTAACTCAACAACCATGGTGAGCATACTATTAGAATGTGCCCATTTAGGATTTATGCATCAAGGTGAGTGGACTCATGACTATATAATTAGAAGTGGATTTGAATCAAACATCTCTGTGGAAAATGACCTTGTGGTTATGTATTCCAAGTGTGAGAGAGTAGAGTTTGCATGAACATTATTTGACAAAATGGCTAAGAGAAATGTCATCTTGTGGACTGCAATGATTGCAAGTTATGCCCAAAAAGGATATGTTTAATGAAGCCTTGGCCCTGTCTTTCTTCATATGCAATTTTCCAATATCAAAAGCCAACTATGTTACAATGGCAACTCATGGGTGTGCTCTCAACATGCACTGATTTAGTAGCTTTACAATAGGGAATGTTGATCCATGATTGCATACATACAAGTGGATTTGAGTCAGATGTTTATGTGGGGACTGCCCTTGTTGATATGTATTCCAAATGTGGGGGTATAGAGGTTGTAATAAAAGTATTTGATAAAATGTGAAAAAATATATTGTCTCATGGAATGTTATGATTGCAAGTTACGAAATTCATGGTCATGGCAAGGATGTCGTTAAAACCTTTTTTCATATGCATTGCTTGACCATGTGATGAACATTTAGAGTGATTATGCCCTTATAAATACAATGGTTTTCCATAGCATAAACTACAAGGCAATTCAAATGCATACAAGACAAACCCACAACCATCCACTATATAGTCCATTCATTCCAATCCCACTTTTGACTTGTAAAATTTACAAGAAAAAGGAAACAATGCATTTATGAATATTTCTAGTTGTTTTACAACGTTTTGTAGAAATTGTGTGTATGTGTGTTTGTGTACCAAATAATATTAAAGATTGTATTGATGCCTATGGAAACAAAGGGGTTTTTGTACCAAGAAAAGCAAGGTACACTTTATAGCTACATCTAAACGTGGGAGAGATTTGTCTCATGCATAAATTGAAAAGGAAAAAAATTACTTCCAACCTCCAATGTTAAAAAGCACCAAAACAAAAAATGAGATCATGTAAAAGAGGTTTACACATGGTTTTTTTCAATCCCAAAGCAGGGGACCGACCTTGAGACCTCCTACATGCAACTCAAAACAATCAACCATTCAAGTTAGCCCCCTAGACTCAATCAATATGGATCTATGCTAGTACAGGGTATCAAATAGGGGAGAGGGGCAAGTGGTTGTGTGGGCCCTAATAATTGTGATAATGTTTGATAATGCAGGGCCTAGAAAGCGTGTACAAATATGTCACTAAATGTTACTTCAAAGTCTAGAAAAAGAGAAATTTGAATTTAAAATTTTATCATTGAATGACGTTATTTGTGCACATCTATGTCACTGTTAGGAAAAAGAGACTTCAAAATTTAGACATACGTTCACAATAAAAGTTCCATATTGCATGAAAATTGTCCAAATCACATTAGGAACAGAGCCAAGCATGTACCACGAAAATCCTATATTGTCTATATAAAGAGTCAAACTATCCTCGAATGAAATTCAAATCCCAACAATTACGTGTGCATTGGTATACATATAAAGACTCAAACTGTCCAAATGAAATTAAGATCCTAACAACTACACGTGCATTAGTATACAAAATATATACATATGTGCACATTTATGACATGTCCAAGGCTACAACAAATGGTGTAAATCACGACAAGTTACCATCCACCCAACAAAAAGTTTTTATTTTGATAATTTCAACATAATTGAGACACTAAATGCGCCACTTGGGTGAACTTTCTCCATTATCATAATGTACGTACAAATTATCACAATAATAATTCTAGATGTAACTTAAGCCTACCCAAGTGGTTACTAAATGCATATAAGCTAAATAAGAGACAAGCTATAATAAGAAAAAATCCACTACACATGTGCGCTCTTTAAGGGAAATGGAATCAATGAAAACATAATTACCTCATGTCATTAGTAGCCCGATGTCCTTCTTGAACCCTCTCCATGCCTTTACATGTGCCCCTGCTCATCCAACTTCTTTTCAAACCACATCTCCATCTCTCTCTGAAACAATTACTCCAATAGATCATGCAACCTTGATGAATGATGAATGTAAGATATAAATAATATTCCATAAATTTACTTGAGAGAGAAAATATGAAATTACTCAAGAATATGAGTGGAAATATATGTGCAACTAGCATGAAAAATGAAGTGTACTTGATTCTATGAATCTTGTGTTACCTAAGAGTAAATATTCAAGTGATAGAAGGATAAGTACAAGAAAAAAGTATGTATAAGAAACAAATCAATTACATGGGAAACAACTTTTGCAAAGGCACAAAGTTATGCATAAGGACCATCTTAGAAGTGTGAATTGTTCTTAATACGATGGAAGCTATATAAACACAAGAAAGTTCCTAAATTACCTGAAAATATATGTATTGAATAGTTCTTAAATTTCCCTAAAGTACATCATCATTTTACATAATTACCCCAAAGCCTTTAATCATATATGAGGAATTTGTTATTTAATTTCTCGTCGTTAAGAAGCCTAAGAACCAGTTGAAATACAATTCTAGTTCGGTCTTTCAACATAAATTTCAAGTGCTATCTAAAACACAACCACAACATTTCTAATATATGACATGAAAATATTGTACATCTGCCATCAACCCTATAATAGAAGGCATGAGATCAATCAAGTGAAGGGCATTTCCAATAACTAAAATGATATAGTCTGAAAAAACACTAAAACCATCCAACCATCCCCTTCACTACAAAATATAGCTATAGAGAAATTGATTGATTGAAGCACCACCCTCAACTTTCACTTCAACAAGCTCGACAATCTCTACCTCATCAAGCTCAACAACTTCAATTGATGGTTGTGGTGCATCCATATTAGTAGCTTCTAAGCATGGAGCTCCCCATTTTCCAACATGACATGAAATCAAAGTGAATAATCTGTATAAGAGAAAGATAATAAGCTACCTCTCACAAAAAAAAACTAAAATGAAATATAACACCATTTTCGGTTTTACAAAATGTCCACATAATGATACTCTTTATCTAATTAGTAAATTATAGGTGGCATCTCCATTCATGTTCACCCATTTAATGTACAAACATGCACCTCATCATATTTTTTTAAGTTCTGCTTCACATGCTCTACAATCAAGGGTGTGTTAGTAACCAATACAACTCAAGGTCTCTATGTATCATACGAAAGTTCATTAAGGACTTTCTGAATACAACTAAAGGTTGCATCACTACAAGGATAACACCTTGTAGCGGAGGTTTTTACGATGTGCCTCAATCATGCAAGCACAACTGTGTGCTCACAAACATAATGCCCTGGTGCTTAACTAATAAAGCACACCGATTATTAATATAAAATGCTAAAATATCATTTTTTTTATTTAAAATAAAACAAAATGCACATCGATGCTCCATGATAAACTAAGAGCATTGGTGCACATATAAAGGATGCATTGGATCAAGTTAGAACAATTGGTTATTCAATAAAAAAAATTAATTTAAAAAACCAAAAAACCTTTACCGGTGCACTTAAAAAACCCAACTGCCCCGGTGCATATACAATATTGGTGCACCAAACAACAATAACGATGTGTTTAATAGTATTATAGCCTTGATTTTTTTTATATGTGGCCAACAATCCAAATGGTGCGTTACTCATACTACCACGCACTAGTGTATCTTACTTTATGGTGCACTGTGATAGGGTTAAAAAAAAAAAAAAAAACGTACCAGTGCGTTCTAGTACTGCAGAACACTCTGGTGCATCTTATTGTTGGGTGCACCACGATAGGGTAAAATAAAATAAAAATTACCAAGCCGAATTTCATTATCACATTTCCTTATGTGCTTCCAAGCACTCACACAAGCACCGGTGCTCACCCTCTTTCTATGGCCACCCCATTTGCAGTGCTTTACAATGTTGCTTCCTTAGTTTGATAGCTTCACCGGTAGATTCCATACATTTTCCATTTTTGAAAAAAAGTGCATGATTTCACTTCTTCTCTACGGGCCAACCATGCCTCCTCAAGCGAGAACAAACTAGGTAAATTGTTTGTTACCTCCTTGTTTTAATTTTCATTGATCAAAATTTAAAACTGGGCTCAAATTTGACATTTTTTTCATTAAAAAAAAATTATGTGCGGTGCATTTCATGAGTTCAGTTCACCTCGAACTTTATGCGTCCTATGAATTTACAGGAAGCATTGCACATGGTGCCTCCTATGAATTTATAGGAAGCACCGCTGGGGGTGTGTATGAAACTACACAACACAACGCTAAAAAATATGCACTGCACTAGAATGGGGGGTGTGCATTACCAGTGCTTCTCATCTTAGAAGAGGCATCGTCTTTGTAATAAACCCACCGATGCATTATAACAAATAAAACACACTAGTGCACCTCACCACACTGAATGCCTTGTAACCAGTGCAATATAAAACACAATGCACCACTAAAAATACACGCTAGGGCTCCAAGCAACATGGAGCATCGAACATATGGGTGCACATTAACGGTGCATATCATTTTAGACGAAGCACCACAAACTAGTGCATTATAGGGAATAACCTGCATCGGTGCACCACACATAAAAATATTAGCATAACAATGCGTTTAGTGATTAAAGTAGTAACAATGTGCCAAATAACATAGAGCGCTGTGAAAATTGTGAACATGGAGCACTAAACTTACCAATGTACCTCAACGGTGCATATTGTTTTAGACGAGGCACTGCAAACCAGTGCATTATAGGGAATAAGCTGCATCAGTTCACCACATTGCACCACACATATAAAAATTAGCATATTGGTGCATTTAATGACTAAAGTAGCACCGATGCACCAAATAACATGGAGCACCGAACCTACCGATGTACCTTAACGATGTGTATTGTTTTACATGAGGCACCGCAAACCAATGTGTTATAGGGAATAACCCGCACGGGTACACCACTTTGCACCACACATATAAAAATTAGCATGTCGGTGTGTTTAATGACTAAAGTAGCACCGACACACCAAATAACATGGATCACCGTGACAATGGCGGTACGTGTTTTATGATAAAGCACACCATTCACGATGCATATGATTTATTAAAAGCGCACTGATTACTTTTCCACAGTTTTTTTGCAAACAATAATTAATTTCAGTTTTTAATAAATACAAAATGGTTATATATGTGTGTGTTTTATAATTTCAATTTGCTTTATCTATATATATGTGCCTAAAAATATTTGTATGTGAATCAGAGACGACGACAATGAGCGTGGGAGCGAGACCAGTAGCAACATGTCAACATGTACAAATTTGTACATGAGTAGGAGGTTGGAGAGAGGGAGAGGATCTCTCGCCCTGTTGCATCGCAGACTCGTGCCCTTTTGAGGAATGTTGGATTGCTCAAGTTTTATGAGGAGGACATCCCTTAGGGGGAACTYTTCATTTTTACAACARTTGATCCATCATTGGGATCACGCTTAGCATGTATTCATGGTCAATCTTGATYTGTGGTATCAAACCAYAGAYGAKGATATTTATTTTGTCATYAGGTTRTCTAGGAGGAGGGAGRWTTGGCCCCAGTTCCTTGATCTACCACCCGACATTACAAGAGATAGCCAAATGACATATGTGTAGTGATATGCCAGTTGGGACATTGTTTTCRCTAMGAACTTCCAGGTTGTTGGTGGTCAATTGAAAATAGATGCATTTGGTGCAAAGGAGGTTAGATGCTTGTCCCTTATTGTCATGGCATTGACACACTTTACCTCTGATGGACAACGCATTAGTTACTCATTGATGTACTATGTAAATAGTTTAGTTTAGAGGCCTCGATTGATTAGGTGGTCAAAGATATTTCTGCATCAATTTTGTTTTGCATTGGATCATTGTCGCTATGTTTTTATGGGAGGTTATTCTTCTTGTTTGCGTCAGAGTTATTTACATTATTTTTTGAGAGGTTTCATGTCACTTGACTCACAATACCCCACTTCCCTCCTAGGCCTATGAATGATGTGTGTATGCACATGTGGGTGCAGTTGTTTCCCAAGAGAGGTTAGCTGGAGTGGCCATGTACTTCGGTCGGTAGAGTGATATGTGATTTCTTGGCTGGAGAGGACAATCCTATCCTCGATCTTGTACAATGCCCATACACGGGGATGGATTGGAGAGGATGTTCGAACATCCTGTGCATTCCAGACGAGACACCATATGATAGAGGTAATATTATCATTATGGTTTGGTAAATCTAGTTGCATATTTTTTTGTCTTATTTAATGCACATGTAATTTATTGTAACATTTTGTTTCAATTGTCTGATTATTATTGTTTTGCAGATATTGACACATATGTTGAGGATGAGCCTTCCAAAAAGGATGAGGATATGGATGAGGCAACTCAACAAACTCCAATATAGAGACCCGACATATCACGTAGGATGGATCGAAGAGTTCAAACTGAGGTGGTGGATCTCATATGTGGTCTGATTGCTAGGAAGAGAGTGGTACATGTACATGTTCGAGATATCTTACAGGTACTAGAGCTATCTAAAATATGGTTGACCCATCTTCGTGACATGATGTCATTGTTGCATCATGTTGTCAGTGCCCTCAACCTCATCCATAGGTTGAGGGATGTTGCTCATTCCACTTCATTTGGATCATCTTTTGATGACGATGCTCATGATCCTCCAATACATGATTCTCTACCATCTAGTCCTCCACTAGGCCAACTGACATCCCCTCCACCACCTGGTCCTCCACTATATTGACTGATATCCCCTCCACCACCTGGTCCTCCACTATATTGACTGATATCCCCTCCACCACTTGGTCCTCCACTAGACAGATCGATCCATTGATCCATCGATCCTCCTCCTCCTCCACATGTGTCACCAGTTGCACCATCCACCGATCTTCCTCCTCCTCCACATGTCTCACCAGCTGCACCATCCATCGATCCTACTCCTCCTCCTTCACATGATCCAGGTGGAGAGATGTATGAGACTCTACTTTCATCATTGTTATCTAACATGGGTATTGATAGACCCTATACCTTTGGTAGCAAGGGCATTGATGTCTCTGGCTATGGTGGTGGACCTAGCTAGTAGTGGTACTTGACATGTATTTGATTGTTGAAAATTTGACTTGAGACGTATATGTGACATGCTTATTGATTTTGATGAGATGTAAATTTGACATGCATATTGATATGTATTTTTGATACATATATCGCTCATGTATATTATGTTTTTTCAAATCATGTTGTTGTTGTTGTTTGATTTATAAAATGTATTATGAGTGCGCTGATGATTAATAATATTAATGATTTCTTTGTGTTTGAATTAAATTTGAGATGTATCACTCATTTTAATTTATATTTGTCATAGAATGTTGAACTTTAGTTTTGTGAAATCGTTTAATTTGAATTGTGATTGCAAAAACTTATAACCATTAATGCCATACGGTGTTTAACTCTTCTTCAAGGTGAAATGTTTGTTGTCCAACAATATACAATATGTTGGTTAAACATGCTTACAAACACAAATACATAAATATGATGAGTTAAATGATTGTGATTTGAATAATTATGTCTTTTTCATATATTGTAATAATAGCGTTATGATGTAATTATTCACTAACATTATAGGGGTGGCAGGTGCAGGGGGGATTATTTGTGAGCCCGGAGGAAATTTAGTTGCATATTTTGCTTGGGGCCTAGAAAATGTGTCCAACAACACTGCTAAGGCTTACGCCCTTTGGGAAGGTGTCAAACTCGCAAGAGCAATTAGGATTCAAAAGATAACTTGTAAGTCCTGGGGCGCCAAGCCCGGGTGCACACACTTCCTCCACATATCGAAATGAAGGAAATCGGGCATGTAGGATGCTCAATGCAATTGAAGAGATGAAATATTCATACAGGGGAGAGTTGGGGTTCCCTTAGGTGTGCAATGCACCAAGGGGCAACTCCACCCAAGATGGCTTATGACAAAATTTTGGCAAGTTGGCTTGACGAAGGTCATGGGTAGAAGAATGAACATATCACCAAACAGAAAATCGACTAAGGCATGATGAGGGAATGCTTAGGAGAGTTGACCTGACTTGCCTAAGGGACACATGCACCTAAACAACGAGTTGGTTGGGTGAATGGAGGTGTCAATTGAAGATTTTGGTGGACGTAGCTAAGGCATCGTGCAACATAAGTAAACCATGGGACGATTGAACGAAGATTGTCGGCAAGACTTGGGGTGCCCAATGAACGAACAAGTCGGCCAAGGCAAGGAGGGAGCGCTTAAGTGAGTTGGTGTGACTCACCCAAGGGATGTGTGCACCTAACGATGGTTGGTCGATTGGTTAAGTAGACAAAACATGGTGAAACGAAGGTCTGCTCGACCAAAGGCAGGGAGACACGTCGGTTCATGAGTTGGGTGCCTATATATATGCCCAAGGGTGAAACCAAAACAAGACCATTCATTCAAGGGTTTAAGAACTAAGTAACCAACTGTGAGTTGGTGAACATAGTTCGACAACCAAGAGACAGATTGCATGGACTGAGGCATGGGGAACATGTATCGCATAAATGAAGGATGAAGGAGAAGTGGCTTGTTTAGATTTTTTACTGTGGTAACAAAGGGTTTCGCAAGGTGACATGACATAGGTCTATTGTGTTTCACATAGGTTATTGTTGCATAAACTTGAGTGGAAGCTCCTTGTAAAAACATCTTTAGTGTGGCACGAGATGTAGGCTCGACACACTACTGTCTTTGCAATAAAAATTGGGTGTTAGGCCAATTTGGCCGCCCACCTTACATATTCATTTAAATTGTGTATGGATGTGTTCTATTACTTGTTGGATGTTCTAAGTATCAATGTAATCATAAACTGTTGAATGATAAAAGAATCTAAGTGTTAGGCATAGTCTGGGCCAAGTAAACTGATGTGGTCTTTTCACCGAGTTGAAAAGCTATGGTGTTGCACACTGTTGAGAACAGTGGATGTTTCCGCCATTCGCCTAAGTTCTCCAACAGTATGATAGGTGGTATTCGGGCGCTTTACCATTCACATGGTTTAGTGAGTTCATCTGCAGTAGTGGTTAAGAGCAAAGAACGAATATTTTTTGTAGGTTCGTCGGAAAGGCTAGAGTGAGACGTGCCTTGGTAGAGATCTGATCGCGAGATGTGAAGACAAAAGTCTAGTGAAAATTGCTTGAATGATTTAGTCAGGTTGCAAAACGAAGCTTGCAGATTTCAGTGGAAGAATTGGCAACGAGATTTGGGTGAAGTCTACTAGCCAAAGACGTGAACAAGTGGTCACCAAAATGGTTTTAGAAGTAGCAGATCATAGGTTAGACTTCGATGGATAGTCCATAAAGAGTCTAGTCGAAGAGAGTGTGTGATGTGCAAAACAAGTGATGAATGCATAGTGAGGGAGATGCCTAATGAAAAGAAAAGACATGACCTTGAGGAAGGGTAGTGGATGGACATGGAAGCAACAAACCAGATCCTAGAGAAGATCAGAGGAATCGTCGCACGATAGGATTTGTGGGACGACAAAATTAAGACTCTCTTAGGAGATGATGGAAACTACCAAGCCTTGAAGACAAACTTGTCCAAGAAGAAGGAAGCTATGCTCACTGACACTCCCATCTTGGCACAATTTGATCTATTTGTGGATATAAACTCTATCATATGTGATATCTGTTGAAGGAACCACTTCGCCAAGTATTACTTGAAGAAGGAAAGGGAGGTCAAGACAAGTTAGAAGGACCCAACCGAGGTGGGGCCAAGGCAAATGCAAGATCCACTTCCATCGTAGACTTCGGTGAGAAAAGACGAAGTAGTTTTGTGTTCATCATTGGATGTGCTTTAGAAGGAGGACATTCAGTGAAAACAAGGTGAGATTGGTGCAACAAAGAAACAATTAGAGGCTGTGAATGTTGCAGAAGTTCTTTGCATGATGACCAATGCTGAAAGTGACTGTCTAGGAGGAATGAAGGTGGTTTGGTTGATCCAGCAGAACAAAGTTCAGCAAGGGACAAACAAACAAAAGCTTGTAGTTTTGGTGGAAGCATTCCAGTCTCAACATCCTTCAAAGGAAGCATTGGAGGCGTTGAGTGCACTGATGGAATTCATGAAAGACAGAAAAGTGATTGGTGACACTCCACAAAACAAAGATGAGACAAGTCTTTGTTTTGTAGATGCAACGATATATGAGTTGAGGGTTACATTGCTTGTTGAAACTAGCTCAACCCACAATTTCATAGGAGAAGGAGCCACTAGGTTAGTTCATTGTGAAACGAAGGCTGGCATAAGTCAGTATAAGGTAGTTAACTCTATGGTGAGGTAGGAAACAAGGAGGGTTCGTTTAACACTTGTGAGGATAGGAGTTTGTTTTGGAAACTTGTATTTGGTAGTTATTTCATTGGACGATCATGCAATGATCTTGGTGTTGAAACAGAACTTAAATTTTGTTTTTTGAACAAATTTTTGGTATCCTGGAGTCTTTGCACTATTAAAATTTTTTCAGATCTAATGAATTCGAAATACACTTGAGGCTTATTCTTGGAAAGAGAATGATTGAAAATTAATCAATGAATGTTCCAAATACTTTCTCAAATAATATTCTAAATGAACCACAATGATAGAATTCGAAGTTTTTCTAAAACATATCGGGATATCGGAGTTCGTGGTTTGATAATAACAAATTTCAATACACATGAAATCCCGATCTCCCGACCTCCGATTTCCCGATACGCTAATCTTCTATTAATTCATTGTTTTCTTAAATCTCATTTAAAAAATCAGTCTTAACCGTTAAGTTAATTATATCGGGAAATCGTGTTTCGCTGTTCGAATGAACAAGTAAACTTAACATCATTTTCCCCGATTTCCCGATCCCCGATCTAAATCAATTCTTAATGAAAATCTGATCATAAGCTAATTACTGCTAAACATGATTAAGAGTAGTTAATTATATCGGGAA
>JASDQU010308455.1:95135-107369 GCA_032191745.1 Picea mariana | reverse complement strand
AGAGGGGAGCAAGATTCATAACGTGTTCCACGTGTCTTGCCTCAAAAAGACAGTGGGACAATTCATTAACACATCAGAGGAGCTTCCCCCGTTGGATGAGGAGGGACAGTTGGAGTTAGTTTCGGAGGAGGTTTTGGAGTTCCGGGAGCGGAAACTAAGGAGCAGGGTCATCAGAGAGTGTTTGATCAGAGGGAGAGGGCTTCCAGTAGAGGACGCTACTTGGGAGAGCGAGCAGGTGTTGCAGCACCTTGGACTGGTATTGCTTGAGGACAAGCAATTTCGGGAAGGGAGGACTGTAATGTCCCTTTCCAAATAGGAGCTCCAGAAGAGGAGGCTTAATGGTCTAAACCGCCTCGTTAGACTATAGCCAAGGCCAAAGAGGGGTAAACANTCCCTTTCCAAATAGGAGCTCCAGAAGAGAAAGCTTAATGGTCTAAACCACCCCATTAGAATATAGCCAGGGCCAAAGAGGGGTAAACAGGGTTACTAGAGGTCACTCCAGTCACAGGTGTTATATTCGGAAAGTGACATTGAGCTAACAAGAGTTAACAATGCTTTTAAGTCATTATGAGCTAAAAATAGAAGTCAACAGTGAATTAGGGTTTCAACATGATTTAGGGTTTTGGAAAGCTATAAAGGAAGGGTCAGCGACCTAATTCATCATTATGCAGATTATGACTTGTCATTGAGGAGAGGAGGCGCATCTCAGGAGAGATAGTTCAGTGTATTCCAGGAGGAAGACACCAGTTGGCTGATTTCGGTGTTGAAAGACACACCCTAGTCACCGGGAAGATCATTCAGGTCTTCCATCATTCTTCAATGCTCCCATATTCCGAGTATTATCTTTTAGTTGCTTATTTGTATTCTAGCTAAGATCCTTTTGTCTTTTGATCTAGCCGAGTGTTGTTATTTTATTCAGCCGCAGTTGCTTATTTATATTCCGGCTAATATCCTTTGTATGTTGATCTAGTCGAGTATTGTCAGTTATTCAGCCGCATTCGGCCATTTTGTAATCCACAGAGATATCATAATACAAACTTGCAGTCCTTTGTTGCGTTTATTATTTGTATGATCATTTATATGCTGTAAACCTTTGATCCTACACACACATTAGCAGCGTTTCCTAGACTAGCCAAGTCAGGAACATTACATATTTAGTAGGCAAGAGGTCATTTTCCATAGTGAAGGGACTCAACATGGGTGCTGGGTATGTTACGTAATGGCATCAGAGTTGTAGGTTACAACACCGAGCCTTCAAGGGGCATGCTATAGGACATAAGTTCTAGAGTAAAATTATCTTTCTGTTCTTCAGTATAAGAAGTATATAAAGCGCTTGAATGTTGAACTTTATTTTTGTAAACAATTTAGCAGTTTCTAAGCAAGTGGACTTTGAAATTTGACTCTCACCAATTGCTTATCTCATGATGAAATGATAAATTATTGGATTATTTTATGAGAGTTACAGTTCTCACATATAAGTTTTTACAAAGGAAAATTAGAATATGCTATGAGAGCATACTACAACTATTGTGCTCGGAGATCCATTGGCTTTGACTCATAACCAAGGATTGGGACTGAGTTTCCAGATGGAAAAGAACTTATGGGTTGCTAATCTTGGTATGTTATAGAATGGAAGTTACCTATAAATTCTTGAATGAAATAAATTAACTGCTATGGGACAACAACAGAGGGGATATTTTTGGTGGTTAAACACTATCTTTCAACCCTGAAAACCATGATTAAATTAATCTCCATGGCTCTGGGTTTCCAATGAGTCATCACTTGCTTGATTTGGCCATCATAATCAAAAGTTATGACTTCCAGGAAACTGACGCTCAACAACCATCGATCTCACGTTACGTGGATTCCCAGCCGTCGATTTGTGAACTGTATCGTTCTTTATCCCACATGCATGAGGAAGGGTTTGACAAAATGATATATAAGCCAAATACAACCCTTCGTGACTTGTGCATGAATCATGGAGAGCCATGAAACCTTGAAGAGCCCATGCACAACATATACTTTTGGTCAATGCCTCGTGCTCCAACGGGATGATGGAATGGATCATAGATATTTGGATGGAGGTTGCACATGGGTGGTCCAGTGGGCCAATGGTCCGTATCGGACCAGAGTTGGTAGGTAAATAAATAGTAGGTTGTCCAAGGAGCTTGTGGCCTGGTGGACTGGATCGACATTGTATCACAGATTATTTGTTGGAGGTGCGTGTCAGTGCCTCGGTGGCCCGGACCAAAGTCAAGTGGATGTTCTGCGGAATCAAAGGTGTTTTGACCGATGCCACGGTGGCTCAGTGCGGTGTTGGTTTGCAAGTTGTTATATGGAAGGTAGCCCGATGGGATAGATTGGAGTCAAAAGTAAGTTTGGTGAGGAGAATGGAAGGTGTTTTTCCCGATGGACCAGTGTTGGACCATGGGTCATTTGGTTGGAGGTCACACGCGGTGGGTCGGTGACCTGGTGATCAAAGCCATGCTAGCGCCACGTCAATGTCATGTCAGTGCCACATCAACATATTTCCACATAGGCAAGACTGTCTTCGAGTTTAAAAAAATATCTATGTCAATGCCATGTTGACAGATTGCCACATAGGCAACACTGTCTCCAGTTTAAAAAAAAAAAAAAAACTAAGTTTGAAGACATTTTTTTATTTTATTTTAGCCATAATTGGAGCATATTAAGTTAGATTAAAATGAAACTTCTAGGTTTTGTCTGCAGTGAGTGATATCTACAAAAGAGTCACTGTCCATTTATGCTTGGATTTGTAAAAAAATGCAAAATAATGGTTTTTAAAGATTTGGGTCTAGATCATTAGCAGAAGTCTAGACTAAGTTGAGATTCTTGGAGGGGGTCCAGTTTTTATTTTTAAATAACCCTAGAATAAATTGGATAAATTCTAAGGGGTTTGGAATAACGATGCTGAAATAGGGGGAAAACCACTATTTTGGGGATTTTTGGGATTTTCAGAGGAGAAAAAGGGTCCTGAGATGGAAAAACGAGAAAAAAGTTATTTACTCGACATTTTATATACTCAACAAGCCAGAAAAATTTGGTTTATTGAAAATTTTCCAGAAGTGCACAGTTTGGGAGATAACTTGTTTGGCTAAAAATTACAAGTCTAGAAAAAGGGGTGAAAAAGGACAAAATTGTCATTTCCAGATTGTTGTAGTTTTTTACTAGAACATCAAATTGACAATCTAAGAATTGTTTTGAATTCCTTGTCATATATATATATATATATATATATATATATATATATATATATATTATCTATGTCTCATACAAAATTTTCTTTGGTTCTTAACAGATCTACTTCTACGAGTGACAAGTTGGTGTCTGGAGCTAATTGCACTAGAATGAAAAGTGTAAAAACATGGTGGATTAGCAATATTCAATTGCCTATAACTTTATGCTCAAAGCTTAGATTTGGGAAAGAAAATATTAATTGGAAAAATATCGTATAGAAGAATCCATATATCCACCCAAAATTATGAATTGAGTAACTAAACTCACAAGGAATCGAAAGGAAGATGAATGTTCACTGTAAAGGGCAAACGTGTGCATATGTTTCCAGAATTGTAAATTATAGTTTTTGGCTAACAAATGTGGTTGTATGCAAATTACTTAGAAGCTTAAGCTTAGTTATGAAATGTAGAAGTTTTAGAAGGAGGTCTATATATATGTGGAATATGCAAGAGGAATATACATGTATGAAGAAAGAGGCAGGGACAATTTTAAAAAAAAATGTGCATTGGTTTCTTTAGGAAGCTGCAAGGATCATACTTCTTGGGGCAGTGAGCAGTTTAGAAGATCTCGAATTAAATTTTAATGTGGGAAGAGAATGCTATATGATAGATGTGCATATCAAATGTGGATGATGAGTAAGAAAGGCCATCTAGAATTCATGATATTTCATGTGCAGTAGGTACACATAGAGGTACCATGAGGTGGATGCCAAGCTAATTGGAGTGTATTGCAACACTCAAGGAATGATGACAACAATGAAAGGGAATTACTTATGCATATATAGAATGTTGAGTACATTTCAAGGGTACCGAGTGTATCCCTAAGGTATAATGGGATGACAAGTCAAGAAGAGCACAAATAGGAAAGTGGTCTTAAGAGAGGAAAATTCCTAAGAAGACACATGAGGAAGAAAATGGTTCTATGTTTGACATGGTATGCAAAAGAGATGGAACCTAAAAATAACTATCTCAATTGTACAAGGAATATGGTCAAGATTGTACATTTGTTTGAGGAACGAAAGAGTTGCAGAGGGAAGTGCAAGGTTGCCGAACATGATTCTCTGCATAAAGGAAGAAATCATGAGATGACAACACAAGTGGACATATTGGTTGGAAATACAAGTCATCCAAGTTGGGCTTGGCTAGAGGTTCTTAGAAAGAGGAGCAAGTCAACAAGGAGCTACAACATTTCAACAACATAAATAAAAATTGGAATATATGTGCACTGGTGTGAATAATGGAAGAGAGCAACATGCTTATGTTTATGCCTTGAAGTCTCATGTTAATAATGGTGAAAAGCTAAACAGATTGAGGTGTAGCAATGAGTTGCATGCTGAGATAGTCCCATGAGGAGAGACTATATAAATACCCTATTGGAAGGTTAGAGCCATGATTTTATGGTTGTTGAAAGCTAGATAGTGGACTGCAGAGGCTTTATTTTTGTGCCAAGAATCCTAGATTACATTCTAAAAACATGCATGTATGGCATACTACATATGTTGAACAAATATTAATGGTAGCAATTTCGAGTAGAAGGTAAAGGCAAGGAAGATGTCTCTATTATCAGTGGCGTACATATGAGAAAAATTATAATGCAGAGCAACAAGGATTCAAGGACAACCATCTACAACAACAACAACAAAATAAATAAAGAAGATGAAATAAATATGCACTAGAGTGCATGAAATAAGTGATACATGATGCATAGGATAAACATAGAATGCATGTGCATGATAAGATTTAATGCTTAATGCATATTGATGTGTGTTTGTGTATATGGATATGCTTGAACATGCCATTGATATATATATAAAATTCATGCGTATGATGGATTGAGTATCCAAGAAATTGTTTATAGCATGGTTGAAGATGTCGATGATACTGTTGCATATGACAACCATTTGTATGAGGAAAATGATGATGGTAAGATGTTGATCAAGAGGCGAATAAAGGGAGCTTGTAAACTTCTACAAAATATCAGCTAAGCCGGTAGCATCAATTAAATGTAATAACAACTAGACATGTATGCATTTGCATTTGTTTATGATGCATAAATGCTGAATGGAATTGAGGTAAGAGTTCCCTTAGGAAAAAATTTAATATTGAATCGGCGTGCAAAGGCAGAGGGCCTTGAATATACAAGTTTTATTGATGTTTGAATGCATTTATGTAAAATTTAATTGCATATTGTGTTATGTTGGTTATGAAACCATAATTAAGTTAAGTTGGGAGACATTACTCCTAATGTAGCAATGAATGCCATTAGAGATGCTTCAGTTTCAGTTTTAAAAAAATAAAAAATTCACTAACATTATGATATAATTTTTCACTAACATTATAATATAATTTTTCACTAATAATAATAATGTTATTTTATTGTTTTTTATTATTCAAAGATTACAAGACAAAGTTATAATATATTTTTTCACTAATAATAATAATGTTATTTTATTATTTTTTATTATTTAAAGATTACAAGACAAAGTTATAATATAATTGTTTACTAAGATCACAATCATTATATTTTATTATTTTTTAAATTTTTCGAAGATTTTATTAATTTATATTGATGATGATGATATTCAACTATTATAATTTATTAAATCTATTTAATTAAGTTTAAATTATTAAATATAAAGAATAATAATAAATTTTGATATATAAACACTTTGGATGAAACAGTTTTACAATTTTGATTCTATTACCAACTTTATGAATCTTATATTAAAAAAATATGTAAAAGTATGTAAGCATTAGTTGCATTTTCTATTAAAAGGTATGCTAAGTATTATATTTCATTGATTTTGTATTAAAATGTATGCAAATATTGGATTTAGTTAATGAATGAAATAATTGATTTGAATAATGATTCCTATGAAATGTATTTTTTTCCATTTATTTTAATGATAAAGTTATAATAATTGTTCATAATTAAATTTATAACAATTAAATTTTAATAATTTTTATTATTTAAAATTATAATTAATTTAATTAAATTCATTTTTTTTCCACAAAAAAAAACAGGTTTATGTTATTCATATTGAATCAATAGATCTTTCCGGTTACAATATAGAGCTAAGTCTATAGTCTAGACTGCTACATTCAACATAGTATTTAGAGCACATTTATTGTGTGCTTCTCTCATTCTTCTAATTGCAGAAATTACACAAATCGCCTATTGCATACTAAAAATATGAAGATAGAAAATCCTTACTAGTTGACCAAAACAACAGGTGTAGTAAAACAAAGATCACAATATTATGACAGTCTTCTTAATGTGTGGTCACAGAGCTGCGATTTTTCAGAAAAGTGAAATGGATAAAACAGAAATCAAAGAGTCTTCATCAAATTCTTATACCTGCAAGAGACCCAATTGGCCAGAGAGACCTTGTTTGGACAAAGAATCGGCTTGTGTGTTGTATTCTCGATGGATATGAAAAGCTTTGACAAAGGAAAAGATGATTCGGAGTGACATTATCCAATTCTTCCAGTCCTGGAGAATCAAAACATTCAGGTTTGCCTCTCCATTGAACCAATCCACAATTACTTTTGAGTCTCCGAAGATGAACAAAGAGATAATCCCGAAATGCAGGCTCATGTTAAGAAGCCCCCATAGAGCCAACAGTTCAACTTTAATATTCGAGCCTAAAGCGACCTTTAGATTCCCTTTATAGCAGTGTGAAGATGTTGTTTTTAATAACACTCCAACCCCACATTGTCCATCATTGGCTGCCATGTCAAAAAATCCGTCAGGGGAATTCCCCCAAAAAACTATGTTTATTAATATTTTGACTTTGTTTTTACCAGAGATGGAGGTGTATTTGACAATTGTTGAGAGGACCTTCTTTCCCACCTCCTCCAGAGATTGTCTATTTCCTTCGAACAAGATCGAGTTCCAGAATAGCCATAAACCCCATGTCACGAAGAAAGGAACCGAAGCAAATTTGGGGTTTCCTAGGAGCCACCGCTTTAAATTATCTTCCAGAGAGCGAAGCTACCAATTCTAACTGATTTTCAAGGACCTACAAATCGAAAACCACAACTCCTGTGCAATGGGACACTCAACAAAGAGATGTTGTACTGTTTCCTCGCTATTCAAGCATAGTAGGCATACCGATGGTCCGATGCCCCCTCTTTTACGATATTCTTCACCTGTAAGGACCTTGTTATATAGGCAGAGCCACATGAATAGAGTTATTTTTAGCGGAATCTTGTATTTCCAGATCACCGAGTGCCACCATCTACAGTCATCTTCAGAAGTCAGGGATTCTAAGGCTTTATAAGCTTCATGAACAGTCACAGAGCCGTCCACCTTATTCCAAGTCCATACCATGACGTCGGGTTCTGTTGATAGGGTGATACCACTTTGATATAAGTTCTGTGTATAAGCATTCCACTCGTCAACATGTAAGTCAGGGAGATTTAAATCTAGAGTAGTGGGCAAAAACCTGTTATCTGGTCTATGCATGGCGCCAATGCTGTGTATTTGTGCGAGCGAAAAAAGACCCCGACAATGGATCTAAGAGAGGAGTTCTGCAGACAAAATGTAATCGGTTCCTCCTCCAATGTGAGGGTCCATGCCCACTAGAACCCTCACCCCTGAACCTACCTTCCAAGCGATCCAATTTTTGATCACTAGAAGAGCAGACAGTAAGTTTCTACAGACGATGGAGGAAGAGGGGAAGGAGAGGTGATCTTTTCGTAGCCAGGGGTCCATCTCCACTCCTTTGAGGTATTTCTTTCTAATCACCTCAACCCACAAACTTTTATGAAACAAAGCCCTCGACAAAGACTTGGCTGCTAGAGCTTGATTGAAAAATCTAAGTCGCTCAGGCCCCAACCACCTTGACTCTTTGGTTTAGAAATCAAACTCCAACTGGCTAGAGTGTATCCCAAGGGCTTTCTTGCCCCTTTCCACAAAAAAATGGTGAAGAGTTGTCTGATCCTGTTCTTTATAAAAGTAGGGATGTTTGCCAGAGTGCTCCAGAAAACCGAGATGTTTTGGAGGACCGATTTTACAAGTACTAGTCTCCCACCTAGTGATAACCATCGGTAAGCCCAATGTGAAATTCTTTTCTCGACTTTCCGTACTAACCAAAGCCAATCCACATTTCTGTAGTTTTTGGGTTTTAGAAAAAATCCCAGGTATTTGAAACCTTCGTACAGTGAAGAGGAGGAGATACCGAACAAGTTTGGAATATGTAGAAAGGTCGAGTCCTCCATGTTAGTGGGTATGAAGATAGATTTCTGAAAGTTTATTTCCAGTCCCAAGGCTCTACAAAAAGAGTAAAGGATCTTCTTGAGCGAGGTACAATCACCTAAAGAGCTTGAACAAAGTATAAGGACATCGTCTACAAACAAGAGGTGACTAATCACTTGACAATATGTGATCTTAAATCCCATGAAGGATCCATCTTCCCTGGCCTTCAAAATAATTTTGCTTAGACACTCCACGACTAGAATAAATAACAAGGGGGAGAGGGGACATCCATGTCTTAACCCTCTCCCACTTTTGAAAAAATCGGATGGGGATCCATTAATGAGTACTGCGAAATTGGCGTTGCACACACATCCAAGAATCCACTAGATTGCATCCCACTTCAAACCTATCTGAATCAATACTAATCTTAAAAAACTCCAGCTTACTCTATCGTAGGCATTTTTCAAATCTACTTTAAGAAACAATCCAACCTTCTTTTTAATCTTAGTCGAGTGCATGCATTCTTGAACCAACCCTATGGCATCTGAGATCAATCTATCTTGTAAGAAGCCAAACTGTTATGAGGAGATGCACTCTTAGAGCTTGGATTCTAATTTGTAAGCGATTACTTTGGATGATACTTTGTGTATGAAATTACATAGTGATATTGGCCTAAAATCAGAAAAGGAGGATGGATTTAACTCTTTAGGGATTAAGGTAATAAAAGTAGAATTGATGGCTACGTCTACTCTGCCTGTTAGTCTAGCTTCTTCAACAACTTTGAGTAAGTCTTGTCCCATTATATTAAAGAAGAATGCAAAGATATCCCGGGGTCATTCATCTGGCCTTGGAATTTTTTCCTGGGGCATCTTCATCACCACTTCTTTTAACTCCTCAATTGTAAATTCTTTCCAAATCTCATCACTTTCCAAATCTGAATAGAAGTAGGGAATTTCTTTAATAACTTGAAATTGGTTGAGGAGATCTTCTTCTTGGGGGGCTTGATATAGGGATTTAAAGAAACTGTTGGCTGCAAATTTTAGATCATTCTGTGATCTCTGAACAATCCCTAAGTCATCTTTGATATCCCAGACCGTGTTTATGTGCTTTCAATTTGCTACATATTTATGAAAGAACCCTGTATTCTTATCCCCTTCTCTGATCCATATAGCTCTAGTCTTTAAGCACCAAGTCTGTTCATCTATTAACAATATTTTTTGTTTTCTTTTCTCCAATGTGAGCAGGAGGTTCTTGATATCTTCTGGAAAAATTTGAGCAGGGAAAGAGGTGAAGATATTCTGTATCTTAGCTTCAATTGAGTCTAATTCAGTTCTTAAGTTTGAAGCTTTCTCTTTTCTCCACTGTACTACTGCCTTCGTCAAGAACTTGAGTTTGGACACTAATACTTGGATGCCAAGGTCTCATTACATGCTCGGAAGATTGACCTTGTGGATCTTACCAAACTAATGAAATCTACCTCCTTTAACTAGGCGTGGTTGAACTTAAAGGGAAAATGAGAGCCTTCACTGGAGGATTCAAGCTAAAAGCAAACTGGATTGTGGTCCGAGATAAGGGAATTGATAGTCCAGGATCTACTCTTGAATTCCTCTCCCATAAACTTACTATTATAGAGGAATCTGTCCAGTCTTTTAGAGATTCCAAAAGGGGCAACCCTCCCATTCCTTCAAGTGGGACTCAATGGACCGGGGCGAATATCCACTAAATTTGCAAAGGCAAATAACAAAGAGAAGAAGTCGACTAACGGGTCAAGTCTGGCCCTTTCTCCCCAGACTTCCCCAGCTAAAAGTGTGAAATTTAGATCCCCCCCTTATAATGAGGGAATCATCATCTAGACAACCTGAATCTTTAGCTCATTGCTAGAAAGGGGCCCTTTCCTTATAAGGGCCGTAGAAATTTGACAACTTGACTGGGCCAGGGATGTTGGAAACTCTACCTTCCAAAAAAATCCCCAGCTCAGATTTAAAAGCTTCGAGACAACCCACCCGAGGGTTCCATCCTGATAATAAACCCCCAGAGAACCCAGAAGAGTCCACCGTTGCATAGTTCCACAAAGGGCATACTTTGAGAAAGAAGTCTTTGGCTCGTAAGTGGTCAACCATTATCTCTTGAAAGAACACTATATCTGGTTTAACTAAAAATGAAAACTCTTTGAGGGCTACCATCTTGGAGGCACCCCCAACCCCCCTTAGGTTAAGAGAAAGTATAAAAATTAAGGCACCTTCCTGAGGGCTTATAGCTCTAAGATGCCCAAAGGGTGAAGGAACGTTTGGAGAAGAGAAAATAGGTGCCGAAGACAAACCACCTTCGACGACCCCCATGTTTTTTTTCTTATTCTGCGGGTTTTTTCGGATTGTAACATTCGATCTATCCGGTTTACTAGGGATTCCAGTGGAGGCATTGAAAATATGAATGGGGACCTTGGTAAGAGCTTCCTTGTGAGAGGGTTCAACATGAGAGAACACCTTGTCTAGAGGAGGGGGAGAGGCTAGGACCTGTTCTGTAACTGAAAGGGGGTTAGTATGTAGAGAGGGAAACTCCAGTGTCTGAGGAGGCACGACAACTTCTAGGAGGGGGGCCAACTGAGGAGGGAGATCCAGGGGATCTATCAATAATGGGGAGGTTTCAGAGGGCCAGTCAGGGGGAGCAGAGGGGGAGTTAGTTCTAAACTTCTCCAGGAGGATGTCCCAAAAACCTTCAAAGATGCCGACCAACCACTCCTCATTTGTCCCCAACAAAGAAAATTCTTTGTCTTCTAATGAATTAAAAAATGAGGGGAAGCAAAGCTGTAACTTATCGATGAAGGAGTTTAGATCATAAGCTTTAGAGGGTTGAGACAGAACCTCCCGGGGTTGTTCTAAGCCAATCTCTAGTTCTATAATTTTTCCAGTCTCCAAAATCGAACCATCTCCAACAAGTAAGGGGTAGTCTGTTTTGATATGGCCCAAGCACCTACACTAGTGACAGTGGAAGAGTTCTCTCCAAAAGTCTAGAGTTTGGAGGATAGAGCCCCTATCAGTTATGATTTCAATCTCCTCCAGCAACCCCAACTCCAAGTCAATCTCTATCAAGACCCAAGCCATCTGCTTGTTATTCCAATGAAGATATCTTTTATCAAAATATATAAATCTTCCAACAGAGTCCTCCGGATCTCTCAGGACTTCAATATTCCAAAATTTAATAGGTAGATTGGGCATTAACATCCAAAGACAACGCTAGCTGAAGCCTTCTAAGAGAGGGTTGAAACCCGATTTCCAATTTTTAAGCATGAGTACTCCTAGATCTATAATCTAGGTCTTCTCTAAATTTTTTTCCAGATGCTCCTCTGACAGGAAATGAAAAATAATCCAGTGGTTGGAGAGTAAACTAAACCGGGGGCAGTACCCGAGCACTGGTTTCCACTCGGAGGAAATCCATTTCATCAATATGGATTTAGACATTTTGAGATAAAAGAACTTGACAACTAAATCTTTTGTAGCCAGACTCATCATACTGTTCATGGCTATGTCTTTACCAAGAACATATGAAGGCCTGGCCTGACGGGACTTTAGGGTTTTATTCTTTCTCTTGAGTTTTTTCGTTGCATTATTTTTAATTAGATCTGGTCGGGGGTTGAAAAGGGAAGGGTTTCCTTTGAACTTCTTCAAGCTCTTTTTTCCCCTTTGCTTGTCTTCCTCAAGAGGCACGACAAGATTTTGTGGTGACAACAGGTCATTACCAACCCCACCACTTGTGCTTCCCTCCATTGAAGCCTTTGTT